>SJYQ01095343.1:103349-122238 GCA_006410935.1 Redunca redunca
TCATACCTGAATGGTCTAGTGGTTTTCCCTACTTTCTTCAATTTGAGTCTGAATTTGGTAATAAGGAGTTCATGATCTGAGCCACAGTCAGCTCCTGGTCTTGTTTTTGTTAACTATATAGGGTTTCTCCATCTTTGGCTGCAAAGAATATAATCTATCTGATTTTGGTGTTGACCATCTGGTGATGTCCATGTGTAGAGTCTTCTCTTGTGTTGTTGGAAGAGGGTGTTTGCTATGACCAGTGCATTTTCTTGGCAAAACTCTTATTAGTCTTTGCCCTGCTTCATTCCGCATTCCAAGGCCAAATTTGCCTGTTACTCCAGGTGTTTCTTGACTTCCTACTTTTGCATTCCAGTCCCCTATAATGAAAAGGACATCTTTTTTGGGTGTTAGTTCTAAAAGGTCTTGTAGGTCTTCATAGAACAGTTCAACTTCAGCTTCTTCAGAGTTACTGGTTGGGGCATAGACTTGGATTACTGTGATATTGAATGGTTTGCCTTGGAGACGAACAGAGATCATTCTGTCGTTTTTGAGATTGCATCCAAGTACTGCATTTCGGACTCTTTGTTGACCATGATGGCTACTCCATTTCTTCTAAGGGATTCCTGCCCACAGTAGTAGATATAATGGTTGTCTGAGTTAAATTCACCCATTCCAGTCCATTTTAGTTGGTTGATTCCTAGAATATCGATGTTCACTCTTGCCATCTCCTGTTTGACCACTTCCAATTTGCCTTGATTCATGGACCTGACATTCCAGGTTCCTATGCAATATTGCTCTTTCCAGCATTGGACCTTACTTCTATCACCAGTCACATCCACAACTGGGTATTGTTTTTGCTTTGCCTCCATCCCTTCATTCTTTCTGGAGTTATTTCTCCACTGATCTCCAGTAGCATATTGGGCACCTAAAGACCTGGGGAGTTCCTCTTTCAGTATCCTATCGTTTTGCCTCTTCATACTGTTCATGGGGTTCTCAAGGCAAGAATACAGAAGTGGTTTGCCATTCCCTTCTCCAGTGGACCACATTCTGTCAGATCTCTCCACCATGCCTGCCTGTCTTGGGTGGCCGCACAGGGCATGGCTTAGTTTCATTGCATTAGAGAAGGCTGTGGTCCTAGTGTGATTAGATTGACTCATTTTCTGTGATGATGGTTTCAGTGTGTCTGGCCTCTTGCAACACGTACCTTCTTACTTGGGTTTCTCTTACCTTGGACGTGGGGTATCTCTTTACGGCTGTTGCAGCAAAGCACAGCTGCTGTGCCTTACCTTGGACGAGGGGCATCTCCTCACCGGATGAGAGATTAGAAACATCAATAGGCTAAGAGGGACCCCATCACCCTCAGGGACTATGCCCACCAGCTATTGGAACCCTTGAAGAACTAGAGCACCTTGCATTCTGCTCTGAGCAAACATGGTGGCCTCGAACACTTTGCTAAAGAAAGCCTGGTTCATTCTCACTGATTCTTCTCCGTTAAGTGTGGGGAAGGGCAGACAAGATGTCAAGAGGGTCAGCGGTCCACAGAGGTCTCGGGTCAGGCTAAGAAGGAGTACTTGGGCCCCATGATTGAGCTTGCAGCCGGACTGTGGACACAGCAGCGGACTGAAGGGCGGGGGACCAGGGACCCACCAGCCCCAAGAGGTGCAGGGGCCTTCACCCAAAGCCCAGCTGGACAGGACACCCCAGGTGAGCTACCATGGAGGACTCTGACCCAACCTCCCATGCCAAGGCCAGTGGTCCACACCTACCCTGATCTCCCAGAGAAGAAAGCACAGAGGCTTCCATAGACTGAATTTAAACTAATAAATGTGTAGTCTTAAGCTGAACAATCCTCAAGAGTTTCCCCTCCAGCAGTGGAAATGAAGCCTCATGAGGAAATTTAATTCAGTTATTGAAAAATAAATCTCCACATCCTAATTACACTGCATACAGGTTATGTCCATTAAATGCATGCCATATTGTTCTACAGATAACACAGGCTTGGTCAAAAAGCCAGGGTTACTGCCTTATTCTGAAGTCTGGGAAAAGGAAATGGAATTTGATGGCCTTTACATGGGGAAATACCACCCGGAAGTTTGAGGGTTGAGAGTCACAATCTGTGCTTTATTTCTTTATTTTTAAATGTTTAATGACCAGGAGCCTGAGGCTGAGGGAGACTCCATAGCTCACCCAGGACAAGGATGAATAAGTGGTGTGAGTAATATTTGAGCCCAGTTGGTCTCCAGACCCGCCTCCGCTATCCCCTCTACCTCTTCACCCACACGAAGTGATTCCTGGCTTCAGTCCTACTGCAATGCACTAGAATTACAAGTCTTTCACCTACAGGGCCCTGGCCTCCCTGGGTAGAGGGGACTCCTTAACACCTGTCCGTGGCTCCATGTGGAGGGGGCCAGCTGTCTTCCAAGAACAGAGCAGACCCTGCTGTGCCCCGCCCCACCCGCCACAAACCTGCCTCCTGCCCCCAGGGCATGGATCTTCTTGGCGTCCTGCTATAGCAGAAAAGCTTAGGTGGACCCAGAGCCGTTGATACCCAGGGCTAACCACGCACTCATCTCCTGAGGACAGAAATGGGCACAGAGCCCCCCCTGTTGGGGAGACCATCTGGCCCAGTTTGCCTGGAGCTAAGAGGGCCTGGGTAGTTTTGGCAACACAGGACTTTGGGTTTAAACGAGGAGGCTCCCAGGCAAACCTGGATGAGTTGTTTACTCTACTCTCTTCCATGAGGGAAAGGCCAGGTCAGAGGGGCAGCAAACAGTGGAGATCCTTGTGCTGGCTGAGCGTAGATGGCAGGGGCTGGGAACCCTTCTGGAAGTGCAGAGTTACATAACAACAGGGAGATGGCTATGATTCATCACCACCACAAGGGGAAGAACATACACACACCTAAATAGAATTTACAAGTGGCTCCTCTTCATGGTATTGCACAACCGAATTAGCTCCTTTAAAAAAAAAAAAAAAAACACACCCACTTTAAAGCACAACAGATGATCTCTACTTATGCTCCAAAACAGAAAAGTTTGCTCTGGTGGCAGAAATGACGGAGACAAACAGGACGGGGTTTGGATTCGGTTCTAAGAGAATTGTGTTTTTATTGTACGTCACTGGGGATGAAGTCCCGATCAGCTTCCTACCTTAAATGCTGGTCTTCATGCATGCAGGGGTTCCAAGCACACAAGCTGAGTATACCTAATTCCCTGCACCCCGGGAAAGATGGATCATAACTAGGGGGATGGGCAGAGGGGGGAGTAGGCAGGGTTCCTAAGAGCTTGCATCTGGAATGGCAGAAATCTAGACTATGTTTAGGAATGATTGATTCCTCCCAGGAGAGGCGGCTCACAGAGGAGGATTGTAACAGTCCACGGGGTTGAGGTTTCAAACATCTAGAACTGGGAACGGAGGCCTGGCTTGGCGAGGCAACAGAGTGCGCCCTGCTGAGTTTATTTTGGAAGTCTGTTTTGAATTTACAGCACTGCCTCTTTAGGAGGGTATTTTAAGATGCTCTGCCAACCCTCGAGGGCTCCAAGTGGCTTTTGTTTCTGTGCTCACACAGATGAGGAGCTAAACTAATTAAGAGAGTGACCCAAATTTGTGAGTGTCACAGCGTCTCACGCTTGGCCTGAATTCCCGCACCCTTTGCGCCGATCTATAGTCATGTCCATTTGGATGTCGCTCTTGGAACTGCTGCAGACAATCCTTCACCCCCATAGACATCGTCAGTACATAAACTGTCGGCCCTCCGTGGTCATGTCCCAAGGTCCCAAGAAGAATCTCAAGGGCTGAACTAATGTAAACACAGCTTAGCAAAACAATGACTGTTTTCTTTCTTTGTGCAGTAATCTCCGTGTGGTTCCTGCTCTGATGTCTTCCTCCCACCGAAATAATTTGGATGTCCTAGCGTGGATGTACCCAAAGTTGTAGGGGTAGGAGATTCACGTTACAGCCTCAGAATGTTTTCATTTTTACTCCTCCAAGGATAGTTTTCTAGCCAAGAGCACCTCAAGTTGTCAACAGAATTTACTGAAGAAAATAAAAGGGAACAAATCCCCCTGCCCATCTCCCCCCCACCCCACCTCTTTCCCCACCCTCCATACACACAAAGGAAAGGAAAGAGGCATTTCAGGTAATGGACAGGCTTGCAGGTGCTGTTGTTGGGGAGGGTGGGGTGGCTGTCAGAGGGTCTTCATTTCTAATGGGCATTTTCCATTTACTTTATACATTTCTTTCTCCTGTTCCTTATTTCCAGCTTTCAATCTCCTTCATGATTAATAGATATGCCAGAAAGCTTCTTACGCTCTCTTTGGGAATTATGCTTATAACAAAGAGTAATTTGTGCAAAAAAAAAAAAAAAGGCAAGTGGCTGCAGGAGGATGGGCCAGGGATGCTCGGGAGGAGGGAAGGGGGAGCTGGAGGCAGCCCAGCCCCGGCAGGTGGGTGTCCTGCCAAGCCTGGCAGTTGGTAGGAACAGAAGGCTTCAGATGGACACCTCCAGGTCTGGGCTACAGATACACACACTCACCTGCACTGCGTCAGGCTCCATGCTGCCAAGCAGGAGTTAGCCCAGAGTCCCAGCTCCTGGTCAACTCAGCTGCCGTCCAAACCCAAACAAGTTCTTCACTCCAGCACGCTATGGTTCTTTTCACTGGTTTATTTTGTGGCCACTCTGCGGGGCATGTGGAATCTTAGTTCCCCAGCCGAGGATCGAACCCGTGCCAATTTGGAGTCTTAACCACTAGATTGCCAGGAAAGTCTAATGGTTTTTTTCCTTAGGCACAATTCAAATAGGGCTTTGGGAAAGTGTTAGTAGCTCAGTCAGGTCCGACTCTTTGTAACATGGACTGTAGCCCACCAGGCTCCTCTACCCATGGGATTCTCCAGGCAAGAATGTTGGAATGGGTTGCCATTCCCTTCTGAAGGGGATCTTCCCGACCCAGGGATCAAACCCAGGTCTCCTGCATTATAGGCACATTCTTTACCATCTGAGCCACTAGGGAAGCAATGGTAGGTTATTAAGTTGCTTTGGGAGCAGAAAAAGAGGGACTGAATCAACCACTGAATGCAGAAGTGAAAAGGAAAAAAAGAAAGAAAGAAAGAATGTTGACTATTTCTAGAGCTTGCTATTCAAAGTGTGGTCCCTTGACCAGCGGCGTGAACATCTGCTGGGAGCTTATTAGGAATACATCATCTCAAGCCTCAACTCTGATCTACTCAAAAGGAATCTGCATGTGAAATCTGCACATTCCTGCTGATTCATACACAGGAGAAAATGTGGAAAGGACTGACCTGAGCCTTAAAAATTCTCCTCTGGCTCTTCTGTAGCCCCCTCTTCTGAGTCAGTGGGTCTGCCATAGGGCACAGGCCTCAGTCATTTTTAAATGCTCCTTGAATGATTTGAATGTGCATCCAGAGTTGAGAGGAGGAAATGGCAACCCACTCCAGTATTCTTGCCTGGAGAATCCCATGGACAGAGGAGCCTGGTGGGCTACAGTCCATGGGTTGCAAACGGTAGGACACGACTGAGCAAGTAACACAGTTATCACTTTACCGACAATATAGTCAAAGCTGTGGTTCTTCCAGTAGTCATGTACAGATGTGAGAGTTGGACCATAGAGAAGACTGAGCTCAGAAGTATTGATGCTTTTGGATTGTGGTGCTGGAGAAGACTCTTGAGAGGAGAGCGAGGAGCTCAAACTGGTCTATCCTAAAGGAAATCAACCCTGCATATTCATTGGAAGGACTGATGTTGAAGCTGAAGCTCCAATACTTTGGAAACTTGATGTGAAGAGCCAACTCATTGGAAAAGACCCTGATGTTGGGAAAGATTGAGGGCAAGAGGAGCGGAGGGTAACAGAGGATGAAATGGTTGAATAGCATCACCGACTCAATGGACATGAGTTTGAGAAAACTCAGGGAGATGGTGAAAGACAGGGAAGCCTGGTGTACTGTAGTTCATGGGGTGGCAGAGAGTCAGACACAATCTAGCAACTGAATGAGTTACGCACTAGAACAATGATTCTCAAACTGACATCTCCAGACCAGCAGCAGCATCACCTGGGAACCTGTTATAAATGCATATTATTGGGCCCTATCCAGACCTGCTGAATCAGAAACTTTGGGAGTGTAAGTAAGCCAGTAATCAATGTGTCTACAAACTCTCTGAATATTTATCCAGAACCACTGCCATAGGGGGCTTCCCAGGTGGCTCAGATGGTAAAATATCTGCCTGCAATGCAGAAGACCTGGGTTTGATCCCCGGGTCAGGAAGATCCCTTGGAGAAGGAAATGGCAAGCCACTGCAGTACTCTTGCCTGGAAAATTCCATGGTTGGAGGAGCCTGGTAGGCTACAGTTCATGGGGTCGTCGCAAAGAGTCAGACACGACTGAGCAACTTCACTTTCACTTTCACTGCCATAGAAGGCTCCAAAACAGGAAAAACAATATATTCAACTCTACTACTCAGAAACCTACAGAAATATCCATTATCTGTGGTAGAAGGCATGACTTTTAAAGTGACACTCCAGATTTTCCATAAATTAATGCAACATGACTTACTAAACATCTCTGCCGTAATTCCCTTTAACACCTTTTACTAAAATGAGTGGTTTGGGATCCAAGGTCCCTTCTAGCAATAACACTTAGTGATTCTATGGTTCCAGAGCTATTACTTCAGCCAAGTTCATTGTCTCCCTAAATATGCACCTTAAATTCTCAACCTTCTTTGCTTACATCGGTCTCTCTTTCTTCCCATCTTTCCTGGTCAGCTGCTGTTCACTTTTCAAGGCTGTGTACAAATGATATCTCATCCATTAATTGGTTCTCCAGCCAGAATGAACCCCTCTCCCCCATTTCCCCCATCAGGGCTGATTGCATTTACTTTATTGTTTTGAATTAGACACTTGCCCTAAGCCTTGGCTCCCAGCCATGTTTACTGTTCCTTGAAACAGAACAGTGCTTTATTCTTCCTTAACTACCCCCAGCTTCTAGTACTGCCCTCCGCATCCAGGAAGTAGCACATAAATACTGACTGCATTGAAATGAATGGGGTTGAGGGCTCTCAGAAGTATGTGGACGTAAGATGAATCATGACTGGCTTTTCAAATATGGTACACAAGCATAGAATTCCAACTCCCTCCCCACCCCCCAAACAAGAGCATAGCTATCCTGAGTCTAATAAAGTTGACTTTGTTGCAAAGATTTGGTTTCAAAATAAGTCTAAGTCACATTCTCAGCTGCAATCCATAAAAAGAAGTTATGTCAAATTTTACACTGGCTGACAGAAGTTAGTCATTCAATAATTATTTTGATGGGTGAATATTGGTAGAAAACATTCTAGAAAAAAGTTCTAGAAAAGTAAAATGTTTTCATTTCTAATGTGCGTGTGTGTGAGTGTGTGTATGCGTGCTGAGTCATGTTTGACTCTTTGTGACCCCGTGGACTGTAGCCCACCAGGCTCCTCTGTCCATGGCATTCTCCAGGTAAGAATATTGGAGTGGGTTGTTATTTCCTCCTCCTGGGGACCTTTTCGACCCAGGGATGGAATCTGCGTCTCCTTCATCTACCTCCTGTGTTGGCTGGCAGATTCTTTACAACCAGTGCTATCTGGGAAGGCTCTTCATTTCTAATACATAGTATATTTCTAACATATATATATATATATACACACACACAGACACATATGATACTTTTTGTTGAAATTTAATTTGGTTTAACCCTTTGTCAGACACATTACAAACTTTATCTCATAATTTTCATAATCCTAATAGGGAGATATTTTTATTCATCTTTCTCTGGGTAAACTCAGGAGGTTAAACAACTTTTTCAAGGGCCTCTGGTGAGATAAGAAGCAGGATAAGGGCCCACACTCAGACTTTCCAAGTCCAGAACCTTTAGTCTCTCCAGTGTATAGAAATGCTTGGTATTTCAAAGATCTCAGAAACTCCCTGGTCTGGGAACTAAGAGTCCACAAGCTGTGTGGCCAATAATTAGATAAATAAATAAAACAGGTCTCAGAAAACATACTTATCCTACTGTGACTTTGTAGATTGTGTGTCTACATCTCCTTCTACATCTGTCATTGACTATATATATTTGGATGAGAAGACAACCAATAGAACTTCATGGAATGATTCTTAATGAAGGGACAGCATTAGTCCCTCAGTCATGTCCAGCTCTTGGCTACTCCATGGACTATAGCCCTCCAGGCTCTTCTGTTCATGGAAATTCATGGAATTCTCTTGAAGTGGGTAGCCATTCCCTTCTCCAGGGAATCTCCCCAATCCAGGGATTGACCGGGGTCTCCTGCATTGCAGACAGATTCTTTACAACCATCTGAGCCACCAGGGAAGCCTGATTCTTAGTGAGCCCTTTTTAAAGAAGAGATTGAAGTGAAGAGGAATAAGGAGGATGAGAATGAGGAACGGAGCCCAAGTTCTAGGTAGAGCGTGATGGATCTGCATTTGTGTGTCTGCTATTCTTCCAAGAGCACTGTAGAAAGAGGATGGTAATTGCTTCTGGTGAAATAACTCACACACACATGCCCAGGGCCAAGAGCACAGGCTTCACACTGGTCTGCCGCAGGTGTTGCCACTGATGTGCTCAAGAAATCTGCAAAATACATGATAATTTCGCCCCGAGCTCCCTTCATCAACAGCGCCATCAGCTCATCCAAAGGGCTGTCTCATTTGCTCAGGCTCTGGGACACTTTTGTTTTTGAAACATCTCCTTACACAATCACCTTCCTTCTTGACCCTCGGCATTCCACATTTAACAATGACACTTCTGTGGGACAAATGGAGAGAGTAGCATTGAAATATATACGTTACCTTATGAAAAACAGATAGTTAGTGGGGAGTTACTGTATAACACAGGGAGCTCAACCTAGCGCTCTGTGACCACTTAGAGGGCTGGGACGGGTCCTTTAAGAATGAGGGGATCTATGTAGACCTATGGCTGATTTACATTGTTGTACAACAGAAACCAACACAACACTGTAAAACAATTATCCTCCAATTAAAAATAAATGAACAAAAATAAAAATGACCCTTCTCCTCAATCTCCCACTTTTACCCAGGATTACCAATTTGCCTTTGAGTGATAAAGTCACTTTATACTACACAGTGGATAATTGATAGACATTCTATACTGCAGAATGCATCTGAGAAAGAAAAAAGACACATGATCTTAAAGGAGTTTTCACTTGGTTAAACATGTGGAATTATTTCAAAAGGTAACATTTTAAGTATATAGTATATATCTTTTGGATCAGGGGGCACTGATGTTCCCTAAATCCTTTCTCATCTAATCCTTGTTTTCCAGGGCAGGAAATTAATGACCCTCTACAAGTCAGAAGACTCTTGGTCTGACTCAGTTCTCTATGATGGGAGTTTTGTTCTAGGCTAAACCAGAGAGAATCGAGCCAAACTCATCAATATGTAAACTGAACTCAGAGAGGCTGGGGTCAAAGTCAAGCACAGTATAAGAAGAGAGAGAGGAACCGGGGATGTTTGGGAAAGAAGAGCTCAGTGCCACAAAGGAGAGATGAAAGAGAGCACTGGAGTCAACGGCACCACAAACAGAAGTTGTCATGGAAACCCCGTTGGAAGGCAGGCAGTTGGATTTTGGGAACCGGATATAGCAAGACTCGATGCCACGAGAGCAGCACCGAAGCCCCAGAATGAAATCAGACATTCAAGAGGAACACAGCCCCTTCTCCACCTCTGTGTCCAGAGGTGAAAGCCTACAACACCATTAGGAGACCGGAGCGTGATGGGTCTCAAAGGCTGATCTACCCAGCCAGGAAACCTAAGAGTAAACGTGTCAGAATCTTCCCTTTGTGGCGTTACAGTGCTCATGACTCATCCTGCAGAACAAAGTGATGGGTGGGTGGAATCTCTTTTACAAGATTTCCAAGAAGAATAGGTGGCGTGTCCATATCTAGCTAGCTTTTAGCAAAAATGATTTCTCCCCTCACTCAGGCGTTCAGAGTGGAGGCAGGTGAAACAACCGCTGCTATGGTTTCCTGGGCTAAACACTCCCTTTCGCCTGTGGATAGGAGGATTGTGCAGGCCTCGCAAAGATTGATGCCTCTGTTTTCTGGCTGAAACAAAATCTGAAATTATATGATTACATGGACTTGTAACGTTGGCACTCGTAATGCACATGGATTGGTTTGCCATAAATTCCCTCTTAAAGAAGAGTCTGTAGGACTAAATGCACACATGTGGTTACAAAAATTTTCCAGAAGACGAAAAGCAGAGACTGAGCCAGAGCAAAGAAAGAACTCTTTCAGGAACACACAGCAACTACAGAAGGCTGATTCAAAAGCGGAGTATATGTGTATGTTTTCGTACCTGAAAATGGAATAAGAGAGCCTTCAGGACAGCAAATCGTATATATGAAGAGAAAAGGTAAAACAAGCTGTCATAATGTCACCTGTAGGGAAAAGAGGGTAGGTGACTTCAGCATAATGAAGAGCTGTCGTGAGTAGTTCTAACTGGTCTCTGCTTCTATGTTAAATAATGATGTCTTTTTTTAAATGACCCTAGTGACTTCCGTTTGCATTTGTGAGTTCTACCCTAACTTGAGGTTGGGTAAAACAAGACCTGAAGCACAATTAGAGGGATAGACAAGGGTTATACTTTTAAGCAATTGACATGTTATGACTATGCCCATGATTGTCTTCCCTGAAGGACATTCTGGGACTTCAAGAGCAGACTAGTAGTAGAAGGGAAGAAATTAGGACAAAACAGACCCAGGCCCTGCAAGCAAACTTGATGGCATGATTTGTCACCTGGAGAGATGAGACAAACATTCAACCGTTAACCAACATGCACTGGAGCCCAAAAGCGGGTAAAGCACAAGAGCGGACGTTTCCAGGCAGAAATGAATATCAAAGTCGGATGACGTCAGTCCCTCGGTGCCAGGCAGGTTGTCTAGTTTGGAGCACCAGCTCAAGCGGAAGAATAGATAAAAGGCCAGGGTTAAGTTCCCGAACTTGATTTATTTCCAGCAAAACTTAGGGCGTGCCAGCCTAGTGGGCTGGGATCCACTGCGAGGATTTACTTCCTATGGAGGATTCAGAATACAACTCAGGAATGGCAGCGGAAGTGGAATCTGTGGGTCTCTGCAACCATACCTGGGACAGAAGCTTGTGTATCAGCGAGCTTGCAACTGAGGCTTGGTTTGAGCTCATTTTAATACCCTGGTCATCTGACTTGTGTGAGTCAAGCTTTGATCAGGAAAACAGAAACCTACACTGGATACTTCCAGAAGAAAAGGTCAAATGCAGGGTGGCAAAGGCTTACAAAACCGTTGGAAGAAGAATGAAAGATAATGAAACATGCTTTTGGAATTCAGGGAAGGAGGAAGAGCAAGAATTTCAGGAAATACTCATCAATGACCCCAGGTGCCTGCATTCAGGTGGCAGGTGACAGGTGCAGAAGCAGTCCTGGAAGTCTCACCTTGGTCTTCCAAGAAAGCTTTGAAGTGTGCCCATTGCTGCTGCAAGAAGGCGTGAGATCAAATTTTCTCCTACCTTTGAATCTTGCCTATGATTTTTTTTCTGGAACAGTCTATGTGGGAAACCTCCGGAAAGGCTTCTGGGAAATAAAGTTTCCAGGTATTATGGCCCATGTGATTTGGAGAACAGCGAAAGGAGAAAGAGGTAATCTGACACAAGGTCTAGGTTGGCGGCTCAGTGGTAAAGAATCTGCCTGTGGTGTAGGAGATGTGGGCTTGATCCTTGCATCAGGAAGATCTCCTGAAGGAGGGTATGGTAACCCACTCCAGTCTTCTTCTCTGGAAAATTCCATGGAGAGAGGAGACTGGCTGGCTACAGTCCAAGAGGTTGTAAGGGTCAGATAGGATTTAGTAACTAAACTACTAACCACCAACCACAAAGGCCTAAGTGAGGAACACTGATAATATCCTGCTAGCTAATAGGATGTGATGCTGAAAGTAGTCCCTGAAATGGGTCAAACTGACCCATGAACTTCGTAGGGCAGAACCTGGGAGGAATTGATGCTGGGCAGTGAGGACCAGCACTTCTGTAGAAGTAGCTGACTGCCATGGAAGGGCTTGGAAGCATGGCCTGAAGATGGTGTGGGAACACAAAGGGAGTTGTTGAACGGCAGGTCCCTCGTGATGATCTCCAGAAGCAACACCAACCACGTTCTGTCTAAGAACCTACCCTGGAGGTGCAGCGTAAGTGGGAAGCAGACAGCACAATTGACTGGGGGCAGCCAAGTTAAGAGGGAGATTCTAGAGTAACCCAGGCATTCAACTGGTAGTTACTGAAAATGTTGTATGAATAAAATATTATTCTAGATGAAACAAAGTTGCAATGGCCTGAATTAGGGCAATTGTTGCAACTGGAAAGAAAAAGGCAGAAATGGGAGACTTTGAAAAAGAAGTCGACAGGACCTGACAACTCAGTGGAGAGCAGGGAGAAGACAGAGGCCAGAGGGAATGCCCTGGCTTGTGATCAGGTAACCCTGTGGATCGGGCTTCCCTAGTGGCTCAGATGGTGAAGAGTCTGCCTGCAATGCAAGAGACCTGGGTTTGATCCCTGGGTCAGGAAAATCCCTTGGCATGGGGAAAGGCTACCCACTCCAGCATTCTTGCCTAGAGAATTCCACGGACAGAGGAGACCATCCATGGCATCTCACGACAGAGCGACTAACACTTTCATAACCCCGGGAGTGGCTTTACTAGTTGAGATACAGAGCAGAGACTGAACACTGGATTTGAGTAGTTTTGTTTGGGGCCTGCTTAGTGTGAAGCATGTTACAATGTCTAAATGGAGAGGTCTAGCAATTCGCTGAAGATGGGAATGTTGTCCCAGTGGACCTATGAGGTAGGTCTTGCATGCAGATGCCAAGTAGCAATGACCTACATGTGTCATTTTAGAAATTCCCCAGTCCTATTTGCTAACCCAGTTTGATGTCTGAAATCTAACTATTAGCACTTCACACCGTTAGCTTAAAGCTAAAGCCCCTTAAGCTTCTACACTCGTGTGTCCCATGTAGCATGGGGTCTGGGCAATGGCCACCTCCATCAGCCCTTAGCCTGAATATGGTCCTGAGCATGTATATGTCTGAGAGTTACTACTGCTCTCAGATCTAAAAGTATCACCAGGCAGAACTAGAAATAGCAGGACCTTTCAATCCTACACAATGCAGTGATATTCAGAGAGACAAGGAGGTTTTGTCGATAGAACGTCCCTGTGATTTCTCTTCTGTCTTCACAGGCTCCTTTCCTGCTTTCAAATTTTTATTTCTTTATTAAGAACTTGAATGCTGAAATCTCAGGAAATTCCAAGCCTATTTCTCCCATCAGAATGAGAGGAGCTCATCAGAAGGAATCATGATTCTATTAACATTGAATGGAGCATCTCCATTAAACCATGATTTACATTGTAAAACAGATGAATAAAACTGGAAGCGCTCTGCTGGAAGGAAAATGTATAAAAGAATCTTTGAAGGCTATCTAAATTACATGAAATAATATCATGAGAAAACCCAGAGAGAGAGAGAATTAGAGACAGAGAAAGGTATTGACTGAGAAAAAAGCAGAACTGAAAACCTGCAAGCCGGTTAAGTGGTGTGACTCATAGGTCTTAGTTTTTGGTGGATGGCTGAAGCCAGAGAACATTCGGAACTTCAGACAAACATTTACATGAGGTGTCCTGGTATAGCAAGGGCTCCCACATTAAGGTCTGTCCTGTAGCTCACACGAGGTCATTATTCGTGTGATCACTGATACAGCTCCCAAGAGCCCCTCCCAGCCAAAAGCAATGGGTTTTACAAATGGTTTCAGGTAAACCAAAAGTATTGCTCATTTCAGTCTATTCCAAAGAGTTCAAGAAAACGTATCAAGACCTATGTCACATGTTCCATAGAACTCTGGTTGTTTAAAATCACTAAAAAGTGGGAAGAAATGGTAAGTAGTGATTTAAAAAGCAGAGACACCACTTTGCTGACAAAAATCCATACAGTCCAAGCTATGGTTCTTCCAGTAGTCATGTATGGATACAAGAGGTGGACCATAAAAAAAGGCTGACTCATTTGAAAAGACCCTGATGCTGGGAAAGATTGAGGGCAGGAGGAGAAGGGGATGGCAGAGGATGAGATGGTTGGATGGCATCACCAACTCAATGGACATGAGTTTGGGTAAACTCCAGGAGTTGGTGATGGACAGGGAGGCCTGGTGTACTGCGGTCCATGGGGTCGCTAAGAGTGAGACACAACTGAGCCACTGAACTGAACTGAAGTCGTGTCTGACTCTTTGCGACTCCGTGAACTGCAGCATACCAGGCCTCCCTATCCTTCACTATCTCCCGGTTTGCTCCAACTTATGTCCATTGAGTTGGTGATGCTATCTAACCATCTCAACCTCTGCTGTCCTCTTCTCCTTTTGCCTTCAATCTTTCCCACCATTAGGGTCTTTGCCAGTGAGTCAGCTCTTCAAATCAGGTGGCCAAAGTTTTGGAGTTTCAGCATCATTCCTTCCAATGAACACTCAGGACTGATCTCCTTTAGGATGAACTGGTTGGATCTCCTTGCAGTCCAAGGGACTCTCCAGACTCTTCTCCAGCACCACAGTTCAAAGGCATCAATTCTTTGGTGCTCAGCTTTCTTTATAGTCCAACTCTCACATCCATACATGACCACTGGAAAAACCTTAGCTTTGACCAGACGGACCTTTGTTGGCAAAGTAATGTCTCTGCTTTTTAATATGCTGTCTAGGTTGGTCATAACTTTCCTTCCAAGGAGTAAGCGTCTTTTAATTTCATGGCTGCAGTCACCATCTGCAGTGATTTTGGAGCCCCCTTCAAAAAAGTCTGTCACTGTTTCCATTGTTTCCCCATCTATTTCCCATGAGGTGATGGGACCAGATGCCATGATCTTATTTTTCTGAATGTTGAGCTTTAAGCCAACTTTTTCACTCTCCTCTTTCACTTTCATCATGGCTTGCTGCTACTACTGCTGCTAAGTTGCTTCAGTCATGTCCGACTCTGTGCGACCCCATAGACGGCAGCCCACCAGGCTCCCCCGTCCCTGGGATTCTCCAGGCAAGAACACTGGAGTGGGTTGCCATTTCCTTCTCCAATGCATGAAAGTGAAAAATGAAAGTGAAGTCGCTCAGTTGTGTCCGACTCTTAGCGACCCCAGGGACTGCAGCCTACCAGGCTCCTCCGTCCATGGGATTTTCCAGGCAAGAGTACTGGAGTGGGGTGCCATCGCCTTCTCCGTTCATCTTAGCAACTGAATAACAACAACAATCATAGCTATAGGATGGTGTGGGGCCTAGAACCTTCCCTAGTCCCTCAGTCAGGCTAGCATTGCTTTTATGTTCTTCATTTATTTATAAAAACAGGAAGACCTTTGGCCAAAAAACGATTTAGAAATCACTGGCTGAAAGGGTTAGTCTGTCTGACAGAATTAGATGTTACATGGAAACAAGATGCAGAAAGTGACATGAGAAAGATCAATGGTCACACTCCCCTGGAGAGGGAATACGTCAAGGACCTGCTGCAGCCAGCTCCTGTGTACCAGCTCACAGGAACAGTCATGCACAGACGTCTCCTCCCAGCTCAGCTTTCAGCAACTTCCCGTTAGCAGCTTGAACCTGACCAGGGGAGAGGTATTTATACCATCGAAGTTGGCAAAAGTCACCCATCAGGGCCTTTTCTTTTTCTTCGCAGAGAGCCAGTTTTAAACTATTTCTCAGCATACCATTGGAACTTAATCAAAGATGATCTGGCTGGCAAAACAGCCACAACCCTGTGAACCTCTGAGCAAAGGCCTTCTGGGTACCGTGTTAGGGACTATGTAGAAATCTGCAGAGAGAAGGAAGGAGCTCTTCTGGGAAAATGGGAAGAGTTAAAGCTTAGGCAGGCAGTCCAAGGCCCTTTAAGGAGGAGGTGAACATTCTAGATCATTCTTTCTTTGAGCCTTGTGCAACAACGTATCTTACCTGAGATGTATCTTACCTTTGTTTAGGTCCTGAACTAATGATCACACAGCAGAAGGTCTTATGCATGGAAATGCTTTTCTTAAGCTCTATGGTAATAATTATAATTGTAACAAATCTTGCCTGGGAACCTGTTTCTCAAGACCCGTCCCCCTGATTATACAGCAAGAGTTATATCTCACCCAGAGATGTTGTCGGGAACTTGTTCTTCCTGGCTAATCTTGTACTGAAGTTATCTCAGGATGTATGCCTTGGGAAAGGGTCTGATGGAATTCTTTCAACCTTGAGGTATTCTTTTTATCTATTCTCGGCAAAGGCTTTGACTGTGTGGATCATGACAAATTGTGGAAAATTCTTAAAGAGATGCTGCTGCTGCTGCTGCTGCGTCACTTCAGTCGTGTTGGGCTCTGTGTGACCCCTTAGACGGCAGCCCAGCAGGCTCCCCCGTCCCTGGGATTCTCCAGGCAAGAACACTGGAGTGGGTTGCCATTTCCTTCTCCAATGCATGAAAGTGAAAAGTGAAAGTGAAGTCACTCAGTTGTGTCCGACTCTTAGTGACCCCATGGACTGCAACCTACCAGGCTCCTCCGTCCGTGGGATTTCCAGGCAATTTTACTGGAGTGGGGTGCCATCGCCAGATGAGAAATTCTTAAAGAGAGGAAACTGTCAAAGGCAGAATAAGAAGGCTCTGGAAGACCAGTGAAGTTTCCTTCCACTTTGAGGGGAAAGTTGATATGTTTGAATGAATCTGGGACAAGCCGGCCTTTGCCTGAAAAGCCCTCTTTCGTGCTGAGTGTTTACAATGCAGGGATCAGTTCAGGCGATGAACACACATGGCGTGGCTGGGCCGTGGCGGCGGAGGTGTGACATTGTCCTCAGGCAGCCAAGCACCAGACTGCAGGCAGCAGTGCTCACTCATCTCAACCCAGGGCCCCAAGTTCAAAGGCGATGTCTTCCCCCAAAAAGCTGGGCGAGCAGGCTTGTTTTTCCTAGAGGGCGGCACACTTTCCTGGAGAAGTAACCTTTGCTTCCTGGAGAAAACACTGGCTTAATGATATTAACGGAAAGGACTAGTGTACCCGAGGGCAGCTTTAAGAGCTGATTTACACCACAGATAACAAGTAGGACGGGGACAAGGACACATCGGCCCAGATGCTGACCTTAGTGCTGGGTCCTGGAGACCTGGGGGCCAGCCTTGACCTCTCAGGTGTGCTGGACTGTGTGGAGCTGGAGGATGGGTCATTAAGTGGCAGAAGGACACCTTGGAGGAAGGAGAAGCCGGGCACTAGAAGCATCCGCAAGGTCCTAAAAACCCGTCGGGCTGTTCCTCTACATCTGGCTATGAAAATATAGCCATCCAGGATCAAAGGGGAACAGTTGCTTCTGGAGGTGTTTCAGTTTATATTATTGGTGAGCAAATGCCTGGGCTTCCCAGGTGGCGCTAGTGGTAAAGAACTCACCTCTCAATGCAGGAGATGTAAGAGACATGGGTTCGATCCCTGGGTCAGGAAGATCCCTGGAGGAGGGCCCAACAACCCACTCCAGTATTCTTGCCTAGAGAATCTCATGGACAGAGGAGCCTGGGGGGCTGCAGTCCACGGGGTCACAAAGAGACACGACTGAGGTGACTTAGCACACACGTGTGCAAGTGCCTGACCTCGTGAGCTTTGAGTTGAAGGGCTGGAGTCTGGGATTTATATTTCTCACATGCGTGTCAGATGTCACGTCGGCTTTTTATTTTCCTCTCCCTCTTAAACTTTTCCATTTTTGAAGAATGCCCTATGATGTCACGTGGATGACATTTATTTACTATCTTCTCCAACCCCGCTACGGCACTGGTACCTTTAGTCACAATATCCATCCGTGCTCAGCGCTCTATATTTAGCAACTCTCTCAGAAAGATCTGAGTCTGCATTTAGCCCTAAATAGCTACAAATAAGGGAGTAGCAGTGAGAGGCCTTCGAAAGCTTTTGTAGGAGGTGTTGTCCCAGGGGTGGTCTGACATCCCCGGAGCTACAGGTGTGCAGAACAGCTATAGGCAAATGCAGGTGGGAACTGATTACAGAAACCGAGCTGTGTACTGGGAAGCGCATCCCTCCACCCTTCCCTGAGACAGGTTGTAAGGAAACACTGCAGCGTGTTTGTCTGTCTGCCCAGCCCTATTTAGTGAAAAATGATTGCTCTTTGCTTCTTGTTACCATGCTCAGATGATACTATGGCAACCAGGCTGCATAAAAGGGGTTGGGGGAGGAGGCAGAGGCTGCTTAGCAACTTGAAGATTTTTAAAAGGCAAGTACTCATTTTAACAGCAACAGTTTTTAAAATGCCAGTTTCGAGGCGAGGAAAGAGAAGAACATTAGAGAAAGCAAATGGGAATAAAACAGGAGAGGAGTTAAACAAAAAAAAATATGAAAAGAGAGAGAGAGACATTTCCATGACACTTCTCAGAGCTCTTTCATGTGCATCGTTATGGAAATCCTCTGAGCTTAGCAAGGTCTCTGTTCACTGATGGGGAAACTGAGGCTCCCAGGGTGAAGGATATCCCAGGGCTCAGCTGGTTCATTAGGGGCTAGCCTGGAACTAAGATCCAGACAAGGCTGATTTCAAATCGCACATTGTTTATCACACCAGGTTTTTTAAAAAAGATTCAGACAATCTGAGAAGAGGAATAAAAAATAAAACTCCATGAAACTGTCAACAACGTGAAAAGAGACAGGCATCTGTTTTTCAGGTAGAACGCCACAAAAAGGACAAAAATACACTTAAATATATTGACAGAATTCGGTGCACACTGAGGTGCCATTTGCTCGTTTACTTGCCTATTTAGGGCACAAAGTGGCGACCAGCAGACAGTGTTGAGCTGAATGAACCGGAGGTTGCTTGCTTCTGGAAACCAGAGCATCTGGAGAGATTCATGGAC
>SJYQ01095343.1:132578-222620 GCA_006410935.1 Redunca redunca
TTCATGGGAAATAGATGGGGAAACAGTGGAAACAGTGTCAGACTTTATTTTTTTGGGCTCCAAAATCACTGCAGATGGTGACTGCAGCCATGAAATTAAAAGACGCTTACTCCTTGGAAGAAAAGTCATGACCAACCTAGACAGTATATTCAAAAGCAGAGACATTACTTTGCCGACTAAGGTCTGTCTAGTCAAGGCTATGGTTTTTCCTGTGGTCATGTATGGATGTGAGAGTTGGACTGTGAAGAAGGCAGAGCGCCGAAGAATTGATGCTTTTGAACTGTGGTGTTGAAGACTCTGGAGAGTCCCCTGGACTGCAAGGAGATCCAACCGGTCCATTCTGAAGGAGATTAACCCTGTGATTTCTTTGGAAGGAATGATGCTAAAGCTGAAGCTCCAGTAATTTGTCCACCTCATGAGAAGAGTTGACTCATTGGAAAAGACTCTGATGCTGGGAGGGATTGGGGGCAGGAGGAGAAGGGGACGACCCAGGATGAGATGGCTGGATGGCATCACTGACTGGATGGACGTGAGTCTGAGTGAACTCCGGGAGATGGTGATGGACAGGGAGGCCTGGCGTGCTGTAATTCATGGGATTGCAAAGAGTCGGACACCACTGAGCGACTGAACTGAACTGAACCGATCGAGTATGTATCAATTCCCAGTGACTAATGATGTCTCCCTTTTCCTTCAAAATCCAAATGTTTCCATTTTCCAAAGCAATCTAGTTGCGTTAATTCTGGAAAACAGATGGAAAATATTCTAATTAAAAGTAATCCCCAATCCATATCAGTGTTAGTTCTTAGGCTACAAGTAAACTAATCCGAGATTACAGCAGCTTCAGAAAGGTAGTTACACTCTATGGAGCCTAAAAATCAATTCTTTTATTTTAATTAACTCTTTTAGGGGGTCTGGTAGAACATTCACCTGGGTCTCAGTGAGTTGAATGCGGCAGATCATAGAAAATAGCCATGGAAAGATTTTCAGACATTGTTTTATATAGCAGCCTCCATGTTAATCCTGATAAAAATAGTATATGAAGGCTTCCTGGGACAGTTTTATGAAACAAGGCAGATTACCAGGCTTCACCTTGAGAGACTCAAATTACCAGGTCCAGGATGGGAGCCCAGAATACTTAACAAGCCTCCCTAGGTGCTCTGATGCATGGTAAGAAACCATGGCTTAGAACAGCGTTCTTAGACTTTCTTGCTTGACTGTTAGTACGTTATTAAAGGCATTTCTCTTTCATGTCTGCCCTTTACCGCAGAGATAAGTGATAATGAGTTCAAAGAAGAAACCTTGATTTACCACTGCTGTGGAAATGTCTGGACCTTGGCACCCTCTTTTTTGCCAAGGTAAAATGAAATTAGATGCTGCATGTGAAAATACTTTATCAATTGTAAAGGGGAAAATAAGTCTATTTTTATGCACTCAGCAAATAGATTATAGGTTGACTCTCACAAGACAAGGTGTTTGGAGGCATGACTAAGCAGAGACAAGCTGCAGAATATTGAGATGTGACTCTGGGTTGTTCTCTCTCATTTAAACCTTTGAAAACAAGGAAGGATCCCTAGGGACTGTTTGCTGATGTTCAACAGCAGGAAAGGAACCCCTGATTCAAAGAAGCTTTGAATCCTGGCAGTTTGTCAGAGTGGAAGAGGACTCAGCAGAAATACATAACCTTGCAAAGAGTACATCAGCAGATTTTTTTTTTTTTTTTAGGAAGTCTCACATTTGGATTTAGAGTCTTCTAGAAGGCTTGGGAAGCTGGCCACTGAGCGTCTTCAGTTCGACTCAGAAAATTGCTACACATCTGACCCTGACAATATCCTGATCCCTGACTTTCCCCATTTGTGGCAATGAGGAGGATTGTTTTTTACCTGAGACAGTTGGTGTGAGGATTAAAAGAAACAAAATGTTTACACAGTACAGCACCTGTTCCCCTCTGCTTGAGACCCATGTACTAGAGTATAGGGTCGGGCAAGGCTCAAAAAGGACCAAGAAGCCATGCAGTGCCTCAAATCCAGTTTATTATCACAGCCAAGTGTCACGGGAGCTTGGCATAGGGATACCAAATATACACAGTGCTAAAGGTCTGAATGGTGGTACTTGAAGGCGTAGTCAAAATATCCGCTCCATCTCAATGAGTGCTCTTGCTGTACCCTCCAACACACACACACACACACACACACACGGGGAGATAAGGAGAGAGGCAGAGGGTTTTAGTCTCATTCTCCCCAGCAAAGGTCACTTTACTTTTGCAACAGTGCTCCTTTACCTCTGAAGTTTTGATTACCATCTTTCAGCTTCACTGAGAGTTCACTCATCCTAAAACTTCTCCATAAAAACCTGCACCAGCGGTCACCTCCCACCCATTCAGTCAATTATCATGGCTGCCCTAGAATTAGCAAGGCCTCATGGGTGTTGTAAATCACACATTTTTCTCGCCTGGACAGTTGGAGTGAAGTGAAGAGTAGCACAAAGGGGCAAATGAGGTGGGTGAAGAGTCCCATAGAAATCTTGCCTTAGTCAATTAATATGTGTTCGTGAGCCCTGGCCGTGTAGGATGGGGCTCTTCCCACCAGGAATCAGAGTTCTGACATTTATTTAAAACTACCTTCAAAAATAGTTTAAAATCAATAGGAAAAGCGAGTCTCTTTATTCTACTTGCACCTCTTTTTAAAACCATTTATGAGACTTACCCAACTTCACCCATCTTAATCCCCTGACATGGCTCCAAATGTCAGTTTTAAAAAGTCAAGTTCACCTTCACAGAATTAAAATTTGTGAGCTCTGAATATATTAAAAGAATGTGCCACAGGCTTTCAAAGAAATTCTCAGAAAGGAGTATCAGAAATGTTTTAAAATTAGAACATGTGTGTAATCTTGAAGTTAATTGCTTTGAAATGTAACATTTACGTGGAAGGGATATTTGATCTGCTTGCTTAAAGCCAGCAGTTACAAAATTTTGTTTTTAAAAAGAAGAATCATAGTTCTATTTCTCCAAAAACACAGCATCAGCAATTCTTTCTTTGAGCAGCACATTGCCCTTGACCATCTTCCAAGGACTTTTTAAGGTGAATTCAGGTGTTAAAATACCACTTCAACTTGGCTTCTTTCTTACCAGAGAATAAGAATGTTTGGTGTTGGATGGTGCCTGTTAAGAAAGCAAAGGAATTCAAAGAAGGGAAAGAATGTGCCTTGGAGGGATAAGAAAGGCTTCAAGGAGATTGAGATGGACCCAGAAACATGGCTTGAATTGATATCAGCAAAGGCATAGAGGAGGACAGGCCTGTAAAATTACGCAGGTGGGGCTTATGAATGGGCCCACCTGTTAGTACTCCGGGGGATAGTGAGAAATAAAGGTAGGATTGGGTCAAACAGTAAAATGCCTTCAAAGGTGGGAAGAAGAGTTGGAGTATTTAATAATTTATGCTAGAAACAGTCATTATAAACATTGGTGGTTTAATAGCTCAGTTGTGTCCAACTCTTTGTGACCCCATGGAATGCAGCCTGCCAGGCTCCTCTGTCTACGGGATTTTCCAGGCAAGAATACTGGAATGGGTTGCCATTTCCTTCTCCAATAGACATTGGAGCAGGAGAAATACAGGGATAAAAGAAATGTTTTCAGAAAGTTAAAAGGACATCTAGGGGTTTAAAGCAGGAAGTAGAGGAATCTATTTTAGTAATATAGGCACAAGAACGCTAGAGTAACAAGCAAATTGCTCACAGCTTCCATCTTTTTTAAAAAATTTATCCGATTTCCTTCAGAATTTCTATAACATTTGTCTCTATCGTTAATGTGCTTCTTCTGTACCACCAGTGTGATTTCAAGAGCCGGTGTTCCTCTTCTGCTAGATTACATATTGGGAACATATTATATATTTGTACTTTTAATGAATTTTTATTGGCATATAGTTGCTTTACAGGGCTTCCCTGGTGGCTCAGTGGTAAAGAATCTGCCTGCCAAGGCATGAGACCCAGGAGACATGGGTTCAATCCCTGGGTCGAAAAGATCCCCTGGAGAAGGGAATGACAACCCACCCCAGTATTATGCCTGGGAAGCCCCATGGACAGAGGAACCTGGTAAGATACAGTTCATAGAGTTGCAAAAGAGTCGGACATGCTTTTGTGACTAAACAGCAACAGTTGCTTTGTAATGTTGTGTTGGTTTCTACACAACAGTTTAGGTTTCTATACAGCAAAATGAGTCAGCTAGATGTATACATATATCCCCTCTTTTTGCGGATTTCCTTCCCATTCAGATCACCACAGAGCCTTAAGCAGAGTTTCCTGGGCTATACAGTAGGTTCTCATCATTAGTTATCTATTTTATACATAGCACTATATATATGTCAACCCCTATCTCCCAGTTCATCCCACCCCTCCTCAAGGTTCAGTTCAGTTCAGTCGCTCAGTTGTGTCCAACTCTTTGAGACCCCATGGACTGCAGCACACCAGGCTTCCCTGTCCATCACCAACTCCCAGACCTTGCTCAAACTCATGTCCATCGAGTTGGTGATGCCATCCAACTATCTCATCCTCTGTTGTCCCCTTCTCCTCCTGCCTTCACTCTTTCCCAGCATCAGGGTCTTTTCCAATGAATCAGTTCTTCGCATCAGGTGGCCAAAGTATTGGAGCTTCAGCTTCAGCATCAGTCCTTCCAATGAGTATTCAGGACTGATTTCCTTTAGGACGGACTGGTTGGATCTCCTTGCAGTCCAAGGGACTCTCAAGAGTATTCTCCAACACCACAGTTCAAAAGCATCGATTCTTCAGTGCTCAGCCTTCTTTATGATTCAAATCTCATATCCATACATGACTACTGGAAACACCATAGCTTTGAATAGATGGACCTTTGTCAGCAAAGTAACATCTCTGCTTTTTAATATGCTGTCTAGGTTGGTCATAGCTTTTTTTCCAAGGAACAAGCATCTTTTAATTTCATGGCTGCAGTCACCATCTGCTGTGATTTTGGAGCCCAAGAAAATAAAGTCTGTCACTGTTTCCATTGTTTCCCCATCTATTTGCCATGAAGGGATGGGACCAGATGCCATGATCTTAGTTTTTTGAATGTTGAGTTTTAAGCCTTCCTTTTCACTCTCATCTTTCACTGTCAACAAGAGGCTTTTTAGTTCCTCTTCACTTTCTGCCATAAGGGTGGTATCATCTGCATGTCTGAGGTTACTGATATTTCTCCCGGTAATCTTGATTCCAGCTTGTGCTTCATCTAGCCCAGCATTTCACATGATGTACTCTGCACATAAGTTAAATAAGCAGGGTGACAATATACAGCCTTGACGTACTCCTTTCCCAATTTGAAACCAGTCCACTGTTCCATGTCTGGTTCTAACTGTTGCTTCTTGACCTGCATATAGATTTCTCAGGAGGCAGGTAAAGTGGTCTGGTATTCCCATCTCTTGAAGAATTTTCCAAAGTTTGTTATTATCCACACAGTCAAAGGCTTTGGTGTAGTCAATAAAGCAGAAGTAGATGTTTTTCTGGAACTCTCTTGCTTTTTCTGTGACCCAACGGATGTTGCCAATATCTGTTGTCAGGGTTAGGTCTGAATTTTCTAACCCAAAACATAAAAGAACACAGGTGAGAAGTCATCCATATTTTCACTTATCACTGTCTCATTACATCATCCTATTATGACATTATTGATTACCTGTTCTGTTTCAAACAAATGTTTTATCTCTGTAAATATGGTAAATGCAGGATATCCATTTTATTTTTGTAGATATTACTTTATACTTTGCACTTTATCTTCTCCAAAATTCTTAGCACAGTGACTGATACATGATAGGTTATCAATAAGCATTTGTTATATCGGTTAGCAGACTGACAAACATTTATAAGGATTTCACAGCAGTATTAACATTTTGAGTTGGCTAGTTCTTTGCTGTGGAGGCTGACCTGTGTACTGCAGGATGTCTCGCACTGTCTCTGACTCCTGTCCACTAGATGACAATAGTATCATAGCATTGTCCCTTTGGGGGCTTGTGCCATGGCCCTGGCTAGAGAACCACTGGTTGCAACAGATGCTGGGTTAGAGGCTTCAACTTAGGAGTCATTTGACTAAAGATTACGCTGTAAGTCTCAGTTCCAATAAGAAATGGAACACAGGAGAGAAATAGCTGGTGACTAAAAACAAAGCTGTGGGTAATGAGGATGAAATTAGGGTTGGGGGGTGCTGGTGAGGGGGTTTTCAAATAAATTGCTGATTCCGTGATACATCTACTTGTACCTTGTACTCAGTGCCAGTTAGCACTGTCCAGCAGAAACACCAGAACACGATGTAATTTTAAATTTCTCAGTAGTTCTATTTTAAAAAGTACAAATAGATGAAATTAACTTTAATAATTTACTTATAAATATCCAGAATATTACCACCTTAGCATGTAATCAATATGCAAAATTATTCATGAGCTACCTTGCATTTTTTTGGTATGAAGTCTTCAAGAGGTGGTGTGTACTTTACACACCTCATAGCACATAATTGGATTGCCTATTTCAAGTGTTCTATGGCTGCATGTTACTGAGGGTCCCCATATTGTACAGACTGGCACAATTCAGTGCATTTAAACAAATGTTTTCCTTTTGGACACTAAGGGGGAAAGGAGGGGTGGAGTAAATTGGGAGATCGGGACTGAAGTATATTTACTATTGTTTCTATGGACAGGACAGATAACTAAGGAGAACCTACTATTTATCACAGGGAACGCTCCTCAGTGCTCCGTGGTAACCTAAATAGGCAGGTAATCCAAAACAGAGGAGATATGGGCATACATATAGCTGATTCACTTTGCGGTACAGCAGAATCTAATACAGTATTGTAAAGCAAATATACGCCAATAAACTTGTTTTAGGAAATAAACATTTTCCTGTCCCTTTAATTTACATGATCATTCTTTTCATAAAGAGAGCTACAAGAGCTAGTGATGTGTCTGAAAATTTTTATAAATTTACTTTATAAACAGTGGGTGTCATTGTTTGGGCATAGAGCTCGGTGAGTTTTGATACACACACGAGGCATGTAACCATCATAACAGTCAGAGTACGGAACAGTCCTCTCACCCCAAATAATCCCCTTGCGCTGTTGTTTTGTAGTCAAATTCTCCCCCACCTTTACTTCTATTTTTTTCTTTTTTTAGGAGTAAGAGTTTCCCCTTTCACCAACAACAACTGTATGTGTGCGTGTAGGTATGTATGTGCGTTTCCCTGTGGCTCGGTCAGTAAAGAGTCCGGTTGCAAGGCAGGTAGACCTGGGTTCGATCCCTGGGTGGGGAAGATCCCCTGGAGGAGGAAATGGCAACCCACCCCAGTATTCTTTCCTTGGAAATCCCATGGACAGAGGAGCCTGGCAGGTGTGGAAAAAAGATAGAAGATGAACAGAAACAGGAGAGAAGATGGAATCCCTCGACTCTTGGTGCCGGAAGCGTATTCTTTCTAAAGCACGCTGCTCCGAGAGCAGTGAGCTTGGCTTCCCTTGCAATCACAGGAGCCCACTCAGACAGTGGGGGGCATGTGTGCTCCCCGCCCCCTCATTCATCTGTCATTCCTCTGCAGGTTACAGGGATAGGAGGCCTCTCCCAGAATACTCCGCGCGACAGATGGCAGATGGCAGCAGGAGAGACCCAGAAGGGGAGCGCAGGCAAGCTCCCTCCACAGGTGGGAGGCTTCCTGCAGCCAAGGAAGAGGAGACCCTCGTTGCCTGCTAGCTGGTCCTGACACTCCGGTTTACGGCTTCTCAACCGCCTCCATCTTTTCATGGCCTCGCTGCTTTACTGAGGACGGAGACTCTTGAGAAGTAGCCCTTTCGTGCGTGTGCAGCCCCCATAGTGGGCTGGCCAGAGCGGCTGCCCTTGTCAAAGTGTAGGTGACCTGGGTTGTGCCAGACACCGCGAGAGCAGGTGACCTTGGGCCAACTGACAGCAGTGGCCCTGGCTTTGCCGTGCCTCTCAGCATTCCATTCTGTTCACAAAGCCCAGGAAGCAGATGGGAAGAGACATGTGGAAGCACCTCCCTCACATAGGTGTCATCACTGGCCCCCGACTTGGGACGGGGAGGGCTGCCCGTTTGTTTGATGTTGCTCCAGGAGCACATGCCTACAGTGTTGTCCTTACCGTCAGGCTCCAGAAATACAGTTCCGCAGCCACTCACACACCCACAACACGCAGACTCACAATACACACATATGAGCACATTACCCATAGTTCATGTGGCTGAACATCTATCTTTGCAGTTTGCAGTTGTAACAATGCAGTTGTGGCGTTTAAGGTGTCTATTCTTGAACAACTCCTTAGTATTTTCCATATTTTATATACTTCTCCTAACATGTCTTTTTATCTCCTACTTTCCCTCACATAAAGTTTTGAAAAAAAAAAATCAGGAGATTGCAATGATGTAAAGGAAGGCACTGACCTAAATATATATGCATTAACTGGCCAAGTTCTCTGAGTAATTATGTTGTAAAATTTAAGTAGGAAAGCAATGCTGTCAGAACCATAAAAATCCTTTTAGCCTCCGATCTCATCCTTCCCACAGTTTTCTAGCACTGTGCTTATGCTGGAAAGCCTGGAGACCATCTGAAAGCCTGCTTGTCTTCAATGGATGGCTATCAGTTAGTTTACCCACATCATTTCTGGTTTACCATGTAGTTCAACAAAACAAAATATTCTCACTGGCATGCTATGACAAATCTAGACAGCATTCTGAAAAGCAGAGGCATCACTTTGCGGACAAAAGTCCATACATAGTCAAAGCTATGGTTTTTCCAGTAGTCATGTACAGACATGAGAGTTGGACCTTGAAAAAGGCTGAGTGCTAAAGAATTGATGCTTTCAAACTGTGGTGCTGGAAAAGACTCTTGAGGGTCCCTTGGACAGAAAGGAGATCAAACCAGTCAATCCTAAAGGAAATTAACCCTGAATACTCATTGGAAGGACTGAGGCTGAAGCTCCAATGCTTTGGCCACCTGATGCAAAGAGCCGACTCATTGGAAAAGATCCTGATGCTGGGAAAGATTAAAGGCAAAAGGAGAAGGGGACGACAGGATCATATGGTTAAACAGCATCACCGACTCAATGGACATGAGTCTGAGCAAACTCTGGGAGACGGTAGACGACAGAGCATTCTGGCATGGGATTGCAGACAGTGGGACGCGACTTAGTGAGTGAACAACACTGGTATGCACTTTAAAAGCGGGAGTGTCCTATGGTCACTGGGACTTTTTAGGCAAAGAAGAAAAGGAGGAATGTAGTGGCAGAGGAAGACAAAGTGTGCACAAATTCCCATTTCATTTTCCTCCTGGGCTTGTGGGAAGGCCAGCTATCCCCTGTAGCCCCTGCCAACTGAATTCTGGCTAGAAAATGTGGACTGGAAATGACACATACCCCTTGCAGACCTAGCCCAGAAAACCACCTGCCAAAACCTCCATGCGCTCTCCTTGTGGGCCAACCCGGTACAGGACATCCCATGAGGACTCAGAGGCCCCCACAGATGGTGGAGCCATTCAGCAGAAGGAGACTGGGTTTCTGCTTGAACTTCGCCTATTCCTCCACTTCTCAAACCCCAGTGGACTGTGAGATGAGCGAGAAATAGAACTCTGAGAGTCACTGAGCTTCTGGAGCTGTTTGTAACAGCATTTTTCATTTCCTAATCCACACAGGTACCAAACACCTGATTCCCAGCCGTCCTCACCTCTGGTCTCAGGGAAGGTTAATCACTGTAGGTGATTAACTTGAATGTAGCTCTGAAGGATATGATGCTTATGACTCACTGGGGACCAGGACTTGTCTCCTGTCCTGTTCAATTCTATTCCTGTTCCGTTTACTACTGTCTACCATCCAACTTTCATATGCTCTGTTCGGTCTACAGGGGAAATCACTAGCAATGAGCTGGGCCTCCAAAGATCACTGGGGCAGCAGTTACATACTCATTAGAGCCTGATTGGTGGTGCATTGGTCAATGTCTAGCAATCAGTTCTCTGGAACAAATCATAGGCATATGTACATATATGTGTGTGTGTGTGTATATATATATATACACACTATTATGAATTCTACTGATATTAATCATTTGTAACACAGAATTTAATTATAAAATGTACAATAAATAATACAATAAAAGTATTGTACATTATATAGCTAACTGATTCTCATGGAATGCTTTCTCTATTGTTGCCAAAACTTTATTTATTTTTTGGCCACACAGCATGTAGGATCTTAGTTCCCTGACCAGGAATGGCACCCATACCCCCTGCAGTGGAAGCACAGAGTCCTAACCACTGGACCACCAGGGAATTCCTGATATTTGCCAAGCTCTTGCACCCACACCAACCTATTATCGCAATTCAGTCCTGATTTGACAGTTACATCTCAATCTGCTAATTCATTTCCTGATACATTTATTATTTTCAAATATGTTATATAGCTTACTATTTGTTAGCTTCAGACAAATTATGTTCACTAAAATGAAACTTCTTTCAACTTCAGCCCTGCCTATGTGGGGACTTCACTCATTTGTCAGTTATGAGCAATGGTTTTTTTTTTTTTTTTTGCTGAATTGCACAATAGTCTTTGACTGCTAGAAGAGTATTTCTGTAAGTTTTTTTGCTACTCACAATGTAATGACTATATGCTTCACCTGTATTGTTTTCTCCATTAGTTTCTTAAATCTAGATCACAGGTTGGCAAAAGTTTTCGTAAAGGGTTAAAAAGTTGTGCATAACAATTTTCACATAATGTCATAATCTATCATATCTACCTTTTAAGCAAAGATAAATTTAGGTAATATTTTAGGCTTTGCGGTCCAGATGGTCACTCTTGAAATGATTCAACTCTGCCACTCTATAAAAGTAGTTATAGACAACACATAAACAAATTCTGCCTGGCTGTTTTCCAGCAATACTTTATAAAAACAGATCATAGGCTGAAATTGACTTACTGGCCATAGTTTGCCAAACCCCGGCCAAGTAATCAGCAAAACAATAAATCAAGTCTTGATATGTAGGTTTTGCCAGTTTGTTTGGAGTAAGCATTCCTATTGTGGTCAGTTTCAGACTACTATTGAGATGTTGCTAAATGCAGAGTTGTAATAAGAGATGCAGTAACTGAGCATTATATATTTCCGCCAGGCAGAGTAGAAAAAACTGGAAGACCATCAATAATAATATTATTAGCAACAATAAAACAATTAGAGGTAATAAAATCATACTGAGTATTTATAACCTTTGCTTTTAAAAATTTATTTATTTTCAATTAAAGGATAATTGCTTTACAGTATATCACCTTTGTTTTTAATATAATTTAATTGTAATACTGGCTTCACAGGTGGCGCTAGTGGTAAAGAACTCACCTGCAAATGCAGGAGACGTAAGAGATGCAGGTTGCATTCCGGGGTAGAGGAAGATCCCCTGGAGGAGGGCATGACAACCCACTCCAGTACTCTTGCCTGGAGAATCCCATGGACATAGGAGCTTGGTGGTCTATAGCCCATAGGGTCGCCAAGAATTGGAAACGACTGAAGTGACTTAGCATGCACAAATTTTAATACTATAAAATTTGATTTTTAATAATGGCTCTATCTAACAACTGCTCACAAAATGGCTAAAAATTTATAGGATCTCATAAGGCAGTATGAAATATTTCTGCTACCGCACTTGATCCTGAAGAGTTTCTCTTCTCTATGGCTGCCGGATCAGAGTTGGAGCATGTCTCCCGTTGATTTATTTTCTCCTGCAGCACAGTTTGAGTTGTTGGAAGGTAAATATTGAAACAGTTGTCTTGCTCAAAAAGGTAACTTTGTCAACACTTAAAACTCAAAGCACCCATCAGTTCTTACATCTTTGAAATTATTACAGATTCATTGCACATGTTAAACCAAAACAAGCTCAATGTTTTCCTTAAACACAATGTGACTTTAACTTATCTTTACTTTAAAAGGTAAATATGATAGACTATGACACTCCATAAAAATTCTTACGCACAGCCTTTTACCCTTTTTAAACATCCACCTTGAGGTGAAGAAATAGAAAACTCAAATGTAAATACACTGCAGCAAAAGACGTCCTTACACTGAATGCCTGTGCATGAGGCAACATGGTTGAATTGAAAAGGATCTCATTAGAATCAGGAAAATGTAGGTTCATATCCTCACGTTGATAGCTCACTGTATGATCTAAGGTAAATTTTCTAATCTTTTAAAAGCCTCATTCTCCTATTCTGTAAAGTTAATCATGAGGTTGTTTTGAGGCTTAAATGAGGAAAAAATATTACATGAATATCCTAGTGTTCAGCTCCTATAAAGCATTCAGTAAAAGGCAGCTGTTAGTGTTATTCACTGATAATACTAATAATAACTAAATGTTCATCCCACCCCATTCTGCTTCAATGAAGCAATGGAAAAACCAGTAATTCTGCTTCATTGACTGTGCTAAAGCCTTTGGCTGGGTGGATCACAAAAATCTGTGGAACGTTCTTAAAGAGATGGGACTACCAGACCACCTTACCTGCTTCCCAAGAAGCCTGTATGCAGGTCGAGAAGCAACAGTTAGAACCGGACTTGGAATAATGGACTGGTTCCAAATTGGGAAAGAAGCATGTCAAGGCTGTATATTATCACCCTGCTTATTTAACTTCTATGCAGAGTACATCATGAGAAATGCTGGGCTGGATGAAGCACAAGCTGGAAGCAAGATTACCAGGAGAAAGATCAATAACCTCAGAAATGCAGATGATAGTACTCTTATGGCAGAAAGCGAAGAGAAGCTAAAAAGCCTCTTGATGAAGGTGAAAGAGGAGAGTGAAAAAGCTGGCTTAAGACTCAACATTCAAAAAACAAACATCATGCCACCTGGTCCCATCACCTCATAGATGGGGAAGCAATGGAAACTGTGAAAGACTTTATTTTTTTGAGGCTCCAAAATCACTGCAGATGGTGACTGCAGCCATGAAATTAAAAGATGCTTGTTCCTTGGAAGAAAAGCAATGGCAAACCTAGACAGCATATTAAAAAGCAGAGACATTACTTTGCCAACAAAGGTTCATCTAGTCAAAGCCATGGTTTTTCCAGTAGTCTTGTATGGATGTGAGAGTTGGACCTCAAGAAAGCCAAGCACCAAGAATTGATGCTTTTAAACTGTGGTGTTGGAGAAGAGTCTTGAAAGTCTCTTGGACTGCAAGGAGATCCAACCGGTCCATCCTAAAGGAGGTCAGTCCTGGATATTCATTCATTGGAAAGACTGTTGCTGAAGCTGGAGCTGCAATAATTTGGCCACCTGATGTGAAGAGCTGACTCTCTGGAAAAGATCCTGATGCTGGGAAAGATTGAAGGGGACGACAGAGGATGAGATGGTTGGACGGCATCACTGACTCGATGGACATGAGTTTGAGCAAGCTCTGGGAGATGGTGAAGGACGGGAAGCCTGGCATGCTGCAGTCCATGGGGTCGCAAAGAGTCAGACACAACTGAGCAACTGAACAACAAATCCACACCATTATGTTTTGTCATCTTGCAGTTAGTGATTACAGTAGTTACTTAAATGCTGATGATTATTTACACTTTTAGTGGTTCAAAATTTGGATTGGGGGCCCTGTATTTCAGGTACATATGTATCCAAATCACGCATTAGGGACCAGCAGCTGTGCTGAATGTTCAAGGTTTTTCCGATCTACAAGGTTGAATTAGTAGTTACCAATTATCCATGTGGGAAACTGAGCTTCTTATGCTTTTCAACTATACATAAAAAAGCTGAAGGTGGCAGGCTACCATTGACAATAGTCTAGTGGCTTACCATCTCAATGGTTCATCTCTACTTGGTAAAGCTATCTGAGATGGCTTGCCATAGCTGATTGAATGGCCTCAGTTTCCAATCAGCTTCACCTTTCTTGTTCTGCCTCACAAATGGGTCACACTAGATTTGGCCACGGTATTAAGACTGAAGCATCTGTGGCCTTTTGTGATTCTATGGATGCATCCTAAACTATCTCTGTGGGCTTCCCCAGTGGCTCAGTCATAAAGAATTTGCCTGCAATACAGGAAATGTAGCTTCAACCCCTGGATCAGAAAGATTCCCTGGTGAAGGAAATGGCAAACTATTCCAGTATTCTTGCCTGGAAAATCACATGGACAGAGGAGCCTGGCGGGCTACAGTCCATGGGGGTCACAAAGAGTTACACACAACTCAGTGACTAAACAACAACAAAGCTATCTCCACCAATGTTCAAAGAATTCGTTAGGAAGATTTCTCATATTAACTTCAATATGGGGTAAGCATGATGCCATTGTATATAATTGAGAATTCTAACCCAGCAATTAAGGAGCAGGTAGGCAGCTGTTGATACTGCCCAATATTGTCTTTCTCCAATAATCTTTTTATCTATTATATTATCTTAATGATGACAGCACAGCCACCTGAAAAATTTAATTCACTATTGCACTTTGAATCTTCCCGAGTTCCCACTGCAATGGCGAAAAATATAGAGGTGATCCCGGACCTTCAATACAGTCACTTGATCTTATTATTTTATCACAGTTTAAACACCCATGCAGTGAGCAAAACTCATATCCTTGACCATTTAAGAATGGTTGACAGGAAAAAAAAAAAAGAGTGGCTGATGATGTCAATCAAACGTTATCATAGTGATAGGTAAATTTGATACATTTGATGAAAGTATTTTCTTCACCATAATGAGTACATATAGTTGAAAAATAACTATGTGCTCATTTGCTTTGATTTCTTTCAACATCTAAATAAAATATTCATCAGATCCAATATTGGTCTAAGAGCTTTCTGAAAGGAAAGAGTGTGTCTTTCTTAATGATTCTTTTATTTCGTTTTTTCTTTCAAGAAATATGTACTTAAACATGACCTCTTGTTGTTGTTCAATCACTAAATTGTGTCTGACTTTTTGTGACCCCATGGACTGTAGCACAACAGGTTCCTCTATCCTTCACTATCTCCCGGAGTTTGCTCAAATTCATGTCCCTTGAGGCAGTGTTGCTTATCTAACTATCTCATCCTCTGCCATTCTCTTCTCCTTTTGCCTTCAATCAATTTCCAGAATAAAGGTCTTTTCTAATGAGTTGACTCTTCACATAAGGTGGCCAAAGCATTGGAGCTTCAGCAACCAACCTTCCAATGAACACCCAGGACTGATCTCCTTTAGGATGGACTGGTTGGATCTCCTTGCAGTCCAAGGGACTCTCAAGAGTCTCCTCTAGCACCACAGTTCAAAAGCATCAATTCTTTGGTACCCAGTCTTCTTTATGGTGCAACTCTGACATCCATACTTGCTAACTGGAAAAACCATAGTTTTGACTATATGGACCTTTGTCGGGGAAGTAATATCTCTGCTTTTCAATAAGCTGTCTAGGTTTGTCAGAGCTTTCCTTCCAAGGAGCAAACATCTTTTAATTTCATGTCTACAGTCACCATCCACAGTGATTTTGGAACCAAGGAAAATAAAACGTGACCTCTACTGGCTATATTTTGATAATCAGATACTTTAAAGCAAAATGTCTTTATTGAGCTGAGTTGTATTTTGCTGCCTGCATATTTTAGTTCTCCAACTTCGAACCCATAGCAAAGCCCTTAATATTTTCTCGCCTAAGGAATTCTTGAAGAACGGAAAGCGAAAGCCCTTAACTCTTCCTGCATTGTGTGAAAACCTGAAGACAAAGAAGAGATTATCCTGGGCTTCCCAGAGGGGAACGAGAGAAAAAGCAACACGTAAGAGAGAACTTGGGTGAGGTGAGCAGAAGAAATGCCTTTAGCAATGGGCTTTGTGAGACGTTATCAGGAATGTTCAGAGTGAGCAAAACTGGCCTGGTAGTTTGGGGGAAGAAGCCTGTTTTCACAACCCCAGAGATTATGAGAATAAAGCAAGTGCTCATTGAGTTGCAGGGGTTCCTAGCAAGAGCTGGGCAGTGGCAAACACAGACAAGAAACTCTTCAACAAACAGTGGTGTTCTCTGCTGAACAGTTTTTTTGCAGGGAGATGAAACTGTATCTAGGCAAAAAGATAGATGATAGACAGATAGACACATCTCCCCCCTTCTTCAAGGATGAAAAGATTTGAACATATGAATACATATTCAATATACTCAATATGTATTCATTTCCAAGAAGGCTTATTTGAGCTCTGCATACTGGATGTACATAAGCATCTGAAAAGATAGGAAAACAAAGACAATATTATACAAGAAAAAAATACTGCAGTTCAAAAGAAGGGCATGCATCTGAGTTGTCAAGAGGAAACAATCTGTGATGAAACACGTTTTGCACCAAGCAAAATCCAGGAGATTTTGCTTTTCTAAAATCTAATTTCTGTTCTTAATATGATTCCCTGAGATATTATATAAATGAAAAAGGAAAAAATTGAGAGCAGGGAAGATTAGTTTCAGAGGGAAATTGTTGTACTAAAAGTGACAAATATAGTGGCGGACCTAAGAACAGAATGAATAGTAAATCGAGAAATTAGATAAACAGCTCAAAACCCTTCCAGAGCAAGAAACAAAAAACAAAACCCACAAGTAATGACTGTAAGAAAAATATAAAAGGCAAACAGAATAGATCCAGGAGACGTAATAGAAATAAAATAGGACAGCCCTTCTCAGACATTTTCTCCCAGAGGAATAACAACATAAAATAAGCGTATTTGTACATATCTGTAATAGGGGTGGAGGCATGGTAGAAAATGAGGAAGGAGAGGTTCTGGCCAGGGGTAGGATATCAAGTGATTCACAGTGGGCAGCACATGTATTTTGAGTTTTCTAGCTTTAAAATTCTTGCAAATGCAACTTTTACTCCCCAATATATCAAGATTTGTTTATTTAACACTAGGAGGATAAAAGAAATGTTTCACAGTGCTTTTGGCTACGAAAAGAACTAAAAAATATTGGATGAACTTTTAAAGTATATTATTGAAAGTTCTAAATAAAGGCTACATTAATAAGTACCCCCAAAGTTAAGTAAGCATGGAAGATTCTTGCCTTGGTGATTTGACAATACCAGTATACTAGAATCTTATTTTTGATGGGATTCTAAATTGGAAGAGATGGAAAAGATATCCCAGGGTCTGCACAAAACGGGTCACGCCATAGGAGACTCTGCAACCAACTTCCTCTTCTGTCTCCCCAGAATGACCTCTGAGGCTCCAAATGGCCATACACGCATGGGTGACGGCAAATTGAAGTGGCAAAGTTCATGGAGGAACTGCATACTAGCTTCAAATCCTTTGGCTACAAGGGTGATACAAAGTCTTGAATTTTCTTTAAGGATGTCATGAAATTATAGTGACTTCTGCTGCTGCTGCAGCTGCTAAGGCGCTTCAGTCGTGTCTGACTCTGTGCCACCCCATAGATGGCAGCCCACCAGGCTCCCCCGTCCCTGGGATTCTCCAGGCAAGAACACTGGAGTGGGTTGCCATTTCCTTCTCCAATGCATGAAAATGAAAAGTGAAAGTGAAGTCTCTCAGTCGTGTCTGACTCTTTGTGACCCCATGGACTGCAGCCCACCAGGCTTTGCTGCCCATGGGATCCTCCAGGCAAGAGGACTGGGGTGGGTTGCCATTGCCCTCTCCACCAGGCCCCTGGAAAAGGTAAAAGAAACTTTGCTTCTTTCTGGAATGAAGTACCTTTACTGTATGCCTCAAATAATTTCTATAAATATTTTTTTTTCACATGCAATGTAACACACATCTCAAGTTAACTGAATACCCAAGCAAATTAGTCTTCAAGATAACTGGATATCCAAGAAAATTAGCTTCTCCACCCTTCATTCTTCTCTTAAGTTTTACACTGGAGGCCACGTGTTCCAGAAGGTGGTATGAGATGGCAAAGGGCTGCCTAATCCATATTGAACTTGAAAGGATTAAGACACAAACCATTACTATTTTAAGCCTCTGAGATTTAACGGTTTGTCTGTTGCAGCAGCAACCTTGATTATCAAGACTATTACTCATNTATGATTTATTAATTATATTAATATCAATAAATTTATATTAATTATAAATATTTTGAGTGAATTTTCTTTTTTGTCTTAGTTATCATTATTGTTTAAACAAAAAACCTCTTCATGATCTTCTCTTGCAAACCTGGGACTGAAAACAATATAGGTGTTCAGGGCTGTATTAGGGTTTTTCTAACCAAGATTGTGGGAGAAATATCAATAACCTCGGCTATGCAGATGGCACCACCCTTATGGCAGAAAACTAAAGAGCCTCTTGATGAAAGTGAAAGAGGAGAGTGAAAAAGTTGGTTTAAAGCTCAGCTTTCAGAAAACTAAGATCATGGCATCCAGTCCCATCACTTCATGGCAAATACATGGGGAAACAATGGAAACAGTGAAAGACTTCATTTTCTTGGGCTCCAAAATCACAGCAGATGGTGACTGCAGCCATGAAATTAAAAGACACTTCCTCCTTGGAAGAAAAGCTATGACCAACCTAAACAGCATATTAAAAAGCAGAGACATTACTTTGCCAACAAAGGTCCGTCTAGTCAAGGCTGTGGTATTTCCAGTGGTCATGTATGTATGTGAGAGTTGGACTGTGAGGAAAGCTGAGCACCGAAGAATTGATGCTTTTGAACTGTGGTGTTGGAGAAGAGTCTTGAGAGTCCCTTGCCCACAAGGAGATCCAACCAGTCCACCCTCAAGGAAATATTAATTGGAAGGATGATGTAGAAGCTAAAACTCCAATACTTTGGCCACCTGATGTGAAGAACCAACTCATTTGAAAAGACCCTGATACTGGGAAAGACTGAAGGTGGGAGAAGGGGACAACAGACAGTCAGATGGTTGGATGGCATCACCGATGCAATGGACATGAGTTTGAGCAAGCTCTGGGAGGTGGTGATGGACAGGGAAGCCTGGTGTGCTACAGTCCATGGGGTCACAAAGAGTTGGACACGACTGAGCGACTGAATTGACTGAACCAAATGGATGCAAAGGTCATATTAACTAAAGTTCAAATAACATATATGTTTACATTAAAGCTTTCAATGAATCAGCAGTAACTTCTTATTGATCAATGGGAAAGATCTTTACTATCAGTCGATAACTATGTCTCTAAGTAAAAAATAGAGGTTGAGTCAAAATTAAGGCTCGCTAATAGTTACCAAACAATTACCACAAGCATGGCACATCTCCTCATTCATTTAGTGCTCACAATCGCCCTGTGAGATGGGTACTACTGTTATTGCCAGTTTCCAGAGCAGGTGGAAGGACAGAGAGATACAGTCACTTGCCCATGACCTCAGCCTGTCCCAACTGCTGTGAGGATGGCAGACCTGGTGGTTGGTGTCAGATTTTCAGATTTCATCTAGAATCTGCACCCTCGGCTCTCTGGTTTGTGGGCCTTCCTTTGAACTATATCACTGATTTTCCTTGGTCTCTGGCTTGCCGATGGCAGACTGTGGGACTCTTCAGCTTCTGTGACTGCATGAGCCAATACTTTATAATCATTCTTTTATACACAGGCACGCATCTCTTATTGGTTCTGTTTATGGAGAACACTAATACATGATGCATAACTTGTTTATTCCCATGATGTTACCAGCCCGAGATGGTTGCAAAGATGCCCCACATAAACTTCAAGCCTAACAATGAGCAGAAAGGGTCTTAAACATAGCCTAAGGAGGATAAGTCAGGAAAAGCCCATCTAACTTACACCCTGGGAACCACTCACGCTGTTGTCAAAGTTGGCTACTTTGGGAGCAAGAATAGAAGGTTGGGGTTAGGGCTGGAGAGAGTGAAAGTCTCTCCTTTCCAAGTCTATTCCTTAATATTTAGGACACTTCATTTGATAAATAACTGATATTAAGAGTGCCATCAGGGTGATTCAGTCATGAGAGGGAACTAATAAGTATTAAATATAGACTGTTGGTAGTATTTTAACTAATCTGGCAATTCTGCACAAAGCAGTTGCCCATGTAACCTAAAGACTCTCAGGAGAAGCCTCCATAGTCATTGACTTAAATAAATCCCCTCTGCTTCTAAGTTGTTACATGAATTTCCCACAAGTTGCTGGGTTCCAAGTGTCGTCACTTCCACTCACAACTTTGATTTGGGGGCCTGTGTCTGAAGACACTTTTGGTTGCCTGGTCCCTGGCCTCTCTAATTCCTCCGGCCTGACTCATCCAATGTGTAGTCATATCACTTCCTTTTGGCCTCACATCAATTTCTCTGGACCACAAATCTCTAAACATAAATCTTTAACAAGCTCCACCCTTCCCCCAGACTCCAACAATGTAAATTCCAAGTATGTTCAAGACCTGTAATTTTAAGCCATCCCACTGTTATCTCCCAATTTTTATAAAATTTGCTGGCAGGTAGAAAATGGTATTTATAGAAAAATTTTCCATTAAACATTTTGAAAAAATTACAAAGAAATATTCCCTAATATGACAAAATTGGTAATGTCTGAGTAATAGAATTAAAGATGGTTACCCTAGTTTTTATTAAATGTTAGATTACTTTAGTAATAGGATGGTTGACTAAATAGGAAAGCAACCTAAGCTTTTTCACAGAAAGTTTTATCATTGTTAATAAATGAATTCTTAAGATTATGGCAACCCACTCCAGTGTTCTTGCCTGGAGAATCCCAGGGAAGGTGGAACCTGGTGGGCTGCCGTCTATGGGGTTGCACAGAGTCGGATACAACTAAAGTGATTTAGCAGCAGTAGCAGCAGCTTATTGTCACCCTGCTTATTTAACTTATATGCAGAGTACATCATGAGAAACGCTGGACTGGAAGAAGCACAAGCTGGAATCAAGATTGCCGGGAGAAATATCAATAACCTCAGATATGCAGATGACACCACCCTTATGGCAGAAAGTGAAGAGGAACTAAAAAGCCTCTTGATGAAAGTGAAAGAGGAGAGCGAAAAAGTTGGGTTAAAGCTCAACATTCAGAAAACAAAGATCATGGCATCCGGTCCCATCACTTCATGGGAAATAGATGGAGAAACAGTGGAAACAGTGTCAGAATTTATTTTTTGGGGCTCCAAAATCACTTCAGATGGTGATTGCAGCCATGAAATTAAAAGACGCTTACTCCTTGGAAGAAAAGTTATGAGCAACCTAGAGAGCATATTCAAAAGCAGAGACATAACTTGGCTGACTAAGGTCCGTCTAGTCAAGGCTATGGTTTTTCCTGTGGTCATGTATGGATGTGAGAGTTGGACTGTGAAGAAGGCAGAGTGCCGAAGAATTGATGCTTTTGAACTGTGGTGTTGGAGAAGAGTCTTGAGAGTCCCTTGGACTGCAAGGAGATCCAACCAGTCCATTCTGAAGGAAATCAACCCTGGGATTTCTTTGGAAGGAATGATGCTAAAGCTGAAACTCTAGTACTTTGGCCACCTCGTGCGAAGAGTTGACTCATTGGAAAAGACCCTGATGCTGGGAGGCATTGGGGGCATGAGAAGAAGGGTACGACAGAGGATGAGATGGCTGGATGGCATCACGGACTCGATGGACGCGAGTCTGAGTGAACCCAGGGAGTTGGTGATGGACAGGGAGGCCTGGCGTGCTGCGATTCATGGGGTCGCAAAGAGTCAGACACGACTGAGCGACTGAGCTGAACTGAACTGATGCATATGCACAGACGGATGTGCTGTGTGTGTGTGTGTGTGTGTGTGTGTGTGTGTGTATGTGCATACACATAGACATCTCAGGTCTTAGAGCTAGAAGGACCTTAAAAAATAATCTTGCTTCCTTCATAAAATATAAAATTATCTGTTGTGGGCTGTGGTCATTTCAAATCTATTTATATTTTAATTTTTATATTAATCAGCTGGTTTGCCGGGAATTGCAGAGAGNAGGAAATCAACCCTGGGATTTCTTTGGAAGGAATGATGCTAAAGCTGAAACTCTAGTACTTTGGCCACCTCATGCGAAGAGTTGACTCATTGGAAAAGACCCTGATGCTGGGAGGCATTGGGGGCATGAGAAGAAGGGTACGACAGAGGATGAGATGGCTGGATGGCATCACGGACTCGATGGACGCGAGTCTGAGTGAACCCAGGGAGTTGGTGATGGACAGGGAGGCCTGGCGTGCTGCGATTCATGGGGTCGCCAAGAGTCAGACACGACTGAGCGACTGAGCTGAACTGAACTGATGCATATGCACAGACGGATGTGCTGTGTGTGTGTGTGTGTGTGTGTGTGTGTGTGTGTGTGTGTGCATACACATAGACATCTCAGGTCTTAGAGCTAGAAGGACCTTAAAAAATAATCTTGCTTCCTTCATAAAATATAAAATTATCTGTTGTGGGCTGTGGTCATTTCAAATCTATTTATATTTTAATTTTTATATTAATCAGCTGGTTTGCCGGGAATTGCAGAGAGGCAGGGAGTCATTGAATATCAGAGCTAGAGGAAACTTAATAGCCTCAATTCAGGCCCCTGCCAGGAAAATGATGAATTTATAACCATAATAAGAAGTGACTATGGAAATCAAGCTCAATTTTATTAACAGGTGAATCTTGGGAGTAATTGTGTCTGGGTCTAAAACCAAAGCACGATCACCCTCTTCTTCTAAGTAGAGTCTTATGTTTAGTCCTTTTGCTGTGTTTTTGCAGTGCCAAATTGGCAACTGAACCATTTCAGTCAAAATGTCAAAATATCATGCATTTAGTTGGTCAACGTGATACCAAACCATCATATTAAGAGATTTTTTTCTTGACATAAATTGAACATGTTTTGGTATCTATTGGCATAGTCTTTCTACATGATTATTTAGGACTTCTAGAGGCTTCCTGATGGCTCAGTGGGTAAAGAATCTGCCTGAAATGTAGGAGACACAGGAAACATGAGTTCAATACCTGCACTGGGAAAATCCCCTGGAGGAGGAAATGGCAACCCACTCCAGTATTCTTGCCTGGAGAATCCCATGGACAGAGGATTCTGGCAGGCTACAGTCCAGGGGATTGCAGAGAGTTGGACATGACTGAGTGATGGAGCACATTTATGACTTTCACCTTCAGATGTCCTGCACTCCCGAGTGTTATCCAAATCAGTTTAACTCATACAGACACCATTCAAAAGTCAATTAGTCAATTTCAGATAGCTTGAAAACTGACAATTGTGACAGATCAAATAATAAAGCTTCTAAAGGATAATATGGGGAATATTTTCATGATCCTGAGATAGGCAAAGATTTAACAGTACACATAAGAACACCAATTAGAAAGGCAAAGATCAATAATTTGAAAATCTCTCATCTAAAAACATCATTTACAGTGAAAAGGCAAATGCAAACCACAACTAGAAGATACTTATTTTCAATGGCAGAGAACTTATATCCGAAATAGTTTAATGATCTTGAATCCTGGAACCCAAATTCTGAAAAATCCTATGATGCCTAAGAAAGTACCAAAAAATTTTTTTCTGTTCTTGAGACACCTAGACCTAATATAGCTCATTTTCTATCTGGAGATAACTGTCTGCCTCCAGGGTTTATAATATATCCCACATATTTGTTGCTTTGAGATTTCTGTTTTTTGGCCTTGGGCCCCAAGGAAGATAGGGACTTCAGTGGTATTCTGATCTGAGGCCTCCACTGGTGGGACTACATATTAATATGTCATCTATGTACTAAAGAATGGCCCCTTCTTGTAGATATATTTCCCTTAGCTCTTTTCCTAGGGCCTGGGAGAACAAGCGTGGGCTGTCCCCAAATCCCTGTGTCAATACTGTCCAGATAAACTGCTGCATTTGGCCAACTGGGGGCTAGTTCACTCGAAGGCAAATAGATACTGAAATGAGAGATGAACTGGGATGGAAAAGCAGGCATCCTTGAGGTCAAGCACAGTAAAGCACTTGACATCTCCAGGAATCCAGACTAACATATTATAAGAATTGGCTGCAAGGGGATGTATAGGGATTGCTGCCTCATTTCCCACTTGAAGGTCTTGTACTAGTCTGTATTCCCCATTTGGCTTAACAACTGGCAGAATAGGGGTATTGCATGGAGACCAGCAGGACACTAAGGGGCCATGTTTTAGGAATTTATCTCTGAGGGGTTGCAAACCTTTTTTTTTTTTCTTTCAACTTTACGGGGTACTGTCTCTTGTTAGGATAAGTGACCCCTGGCTGAAGGCTAATTTGTACAGGTTGTACAAATACAAGCTAATTTGTACATTTAGAGCCTTCCCAGGGATCCCTTTGTTCCAAACTGCAGGGTTTACTGCGTGTAGAATATGGCCGAGAACAGGTCCTTGTTCTTCCAGCTGATTTGTCTTAGAGCCAAGAAAATGGGCTGCTACAGGCCTCCTAACCATAATATGGCTCCAAGGGAACCCAGAGGGTCTCTCCCCAGAGGGGAGTAGGACACTTGAAAAGTGAAAGTGAAAGTGAAAATGAAGTCGATCAGTCTTGTCTGACTCTTTGTGACCCCATGGACTGTAACTTATCAGGCTCATCTGTCCATGGCATTTTCCAGGCAATAGTACTGGAGTGGATTGCCATTTCCTTCTCCAGCGGATCTTCCCGACCCAGGGATCGAACCCAGGTCTCCCACATTGTAGACAGACACTTTACCGTCTGAGCCACCAAAAGGCAAATGCTGTTCAAGTTGACGGTATGGAGATCCCTTTAAAAACTAGGAATAAAACCACCATATGACCCAGCAGTCCCACTCCTAGGCATATACACTGAGGAAACTAAAACTGAAAAAGACACATGTACCCCAGTGTTCATGGCAGCACTATTTACAGTAGCTAGAACATGGAAGCAACCTAGATGTTCATCAATGGATGAATGGATAAAGAAGCTGTGGTACATATACACAATGGAATATTACTCAGCCATAAAAAAGAATGCATTTGAGTCAGTCCTAATGAGGCAGATGAACTTAGAGCCTATTATACAGAGTGAAGTAAGTCAGAAAGAGAAAGATAAATATTGTATACTGATGCATATAGATGGAATCTAGAAAGATGATAGCAATGAATTTATTTGCAGGGCAGCAGTGGAGAAACAGACATAGAGAACAGACTTATGGACATGGGGAGAGGGGAGGAGAGGGTGAGATGTATGGAGAGAGTAACTTGGAAACTTCCACTACCATATGTAAAACAGATAGCTGATGGGAATTTGCTTATGTCTCAGGGAACTCAAACAGGGGCTCTGTATCAACCTAAAGGGGTGGGATGGGAGAGGGAGATGGGAGGGAGTTTCAAGAGGGAGGGGACATATGTGTAATCTACAGCTGATTCATGTTGATGTTTGATAGAAAACAATACAATTCTGTAAGGCAATTATCCTTCAATTAAAACAATAAATTAATTTTTAAGAAAACTAAAAAAAAGGCATGTGAGAGCAAACCCTGTTCAAGTTGACAAGTGAACAACCCCGTGAAGGAAACGGGTGTGAGGCTTTTAGTCAACACCAGTCACAGAGCAGCTTTTGAAGGAAAGAGGCCCAGCGTGAGAAATCAAGACAGGGTAAGTGGCTCCAGTATCAGTTAAAAAAATGATTTTCTTACCTGCCACATCAAGGACCACCTGGGGCTCTCTGATGGAGAAAGACATCTCAGAGGGGGCAGGAGGGGTGGCCAGACTCTCCAGGCTGCCTCAGTCAACTAGTATCGGGAGCAGGAGCCCCCCTTCCCCTTGGGGACAGTCCCACCTCCAGTGACCTGTTTGTTTGCAGACTGTGTGTGGACCATTGCATTCTTTTGTTGCTCTGGGGCCCAGTGGCTGCTTGACTTACGTTTGAAGAATTCGCCCTTACTGGTTTTAGAGGAATCAATTATTGGTTATCCCTTCTTCTAGAGAGGTAAAAAATAGGCCTACTAAGCTTTTGGAGGAAATGTTAAGAGCCGAGAAATAGGAAGAACAGGTATCTGCCCCAAACTGTACCCCTGCCGCTAACACTTCTAGATTAGGTGGGAGTTTAATCAGCTCACAGCACCACAAGGCCATGTGGTCCTTGATTAGAATCGCTGTCAGGCAATAAAAGAGACGAGACCCCTTTTTGCTGGGGGTTGAGAATAAGGATAGGGATTTAAAACATTTCCTGTTGGTCTGAAAAATCGGGGCACTGGCGAATAGGACTTTGGACACTGACCATTGGCCAAGGGGTGCCCGCTGGCAAATGGAGCCACCTGTTGTGTTTTCAACACATCAGAAACCATGTGAAGAATTAGTATACTGCTTATCCAGAAGCAAGGAAGTCTTTATGGACGGTGAAGAAGAGAGGGCACCAAATTCTGATGTGCCCATGACTGCCGCTATGGAAAGTAAAAAAGTTTGAAGAGTAACAGGAAGTGGGGAAAAATGGAAACTCAGCCAAGAATAGAAAAACTGCACTTTAAGTGGATAATGGAGACCACTATTGTCCTAAGATGTTCTCCTCAAAAAGAGTCACCTTTTAAATGATTTGATTTCACCACTAAATTGTTTGCTCATAAGATAAGTGCTCAATTAAGGTAGAGATGGGTAGAGAGGGAGTTGCGTTTGAAGAGATAATGTTTCAGGCTTTTAGATCCCATGCAGAAGATGAAACACTGGGACTCAACTACTTTAACCTTCCAGAATGATGCTTCCCATCCTCCAAGTAATTGCTGCTGGAAGAGTCCAGCCTTCCTGAATTAGCATCTAGCCTGGACCACTTCCCTTAAAACTGATTACTGGTAGGGCAGCTTTGGAGATGACCTGAAATGAACTCATAGTGTTGCCTGACAGAGGTGGCGTGCTTTGCCCCAGAAACATCAGAGGGTAATTTGTCTGTAATACTCCTTGACTGGTTGGAAATTGGTTTACTTGGTTTTTAAGCCAGGTCAGCTTCCCCAGAGTCCCAGCATCTCATCTCTGGAAAGCAAGGTCAATTTTAATGGTGGAAGTTAGAGTGAAGAGAGAAGATGAGCTTCAAGGTGATGGGAAGAAGTTGTTTAAATATCTACAGTGTTTACCTTCCCCTGGAGGTTATCCAGGCATTCCTTCCCCGCCCCTCCCTCTGGGTAGCAGATTGGAAGAAGTCTCATCGATGAGGGGAGTTGGAAGGCACCACTGCATACAAGAGTGCAGATATTAAATTCCACTTAAACACTGGATGCATTAGTATCCAGATTGTTCTGGGCACAGCTACTCCTGTTCCGCTGCCTCAGAAGCTCATTACGTGGAAGGTCCCAAAGAAGCACGGATTGTACTGGCTTTCCCTGGGCTTCACCCTTATCAAGTGGAAAGGCCAAAAGCAAACTGAGCTTTGATGATGCCATGCATGGCCCATCAGGTTTCTGTAATGCAGGAAGAGGGCAGATGGGTTTGATGATCACATGTTCAGAGAACTGTCCAGATGCTGAGTGAACAGGTGATTTATTGCTGCAGAAGGCTGAGAAGAGATGCCTAAAGGGAGCAGGACCCACTAGATCAGTGACTCAGTGACTTCCTAATGGCCTGAGTCACCGGGACTCCCTCCAATCCCAATGTGACCGCAGGGATTCCCTTTGGAATAATTTTTAAGATAATAGGAAAAAGGATTAAAGCTATGGCAACAGGATAGCTGGGAATTCTTTTTTTTTTTTTTTTAACTGATCCGGATGCATCATTGATTTATGTTGGTGGGGCTTTGGGTTTTTGAATTGTAGAACACTTCCTTACAAAACATAAAGTTCTGGACTCTCTCACAATTCCAGGGTGTGTGCATGTGTGCACCTGCATACATGCTAAGTTGCTTTAGTTGTGTCAGACTCTTCGCGACCCCATGGACTATATGGCCCACCAGGTTCCTCTGTCCCTGGGACTCTCCAGGCAAGAACATTGGTGTGGGTTGCCCTCCTCTGTGGGATCTTCCCGACCTAGGGACTGAACTTGCATGTGTACACATATACACATATTCGATTTTTTTTTTCAAAGGAAAGACACAGTTTATTTTGCCAAATATCATGAATAAATTAATGGCATGAAATCACATAATAATCTTAGAATTAACCACCTAATAAATTTAAAACTTAGAAATGTATAAAATATCATAAATGAAGTTAAAAGTAAACTGGAGAAAAATTCAAACATGGGCATATAAATAGAGCAAATTGTACAAGAGATTTGGAAATTTATCAGAAAAAGATAGCAAACACATTGAAAAATGGGTAAAGGTTATCAATATACACAAGAGGAAGCCTAAAAAGCAGTGTTCAAATTCATTAGCAATCCGAGAAGTGCAAGTTAAAGCAAAAATGATTTATCACTCTTACTTGTTAGAGTGGCCAGTAAGTGTAGAAAGAATGCAGGGATTTAGGAAATCCCATGCGGCTGCTGGTGGGAATTCAGACTGGAATTACCATCTGGGATTGCCAAACAGAATTTATGGAAGTTAAGCTCCTCCCCTCCTAGAGACACTGGGGGTTGAGCTCCTATCTTCTGATGTTGATCGGGAACAAAAGCTAAATTCTTTTGGTAGCCTTGAGCTTTCACAGGCAGGCACATCAGGTGGGGTTTGGGGATACGGACTTGATGTTAAAAAGTGTGTCAGTGTTTGTTCGTTCAGGTTTTTATAGGCCAAGGTTCAGGCGTAGTTGTGAAGAGGGTGGAGGAGTCTGGCCAGCTCAAGTTGCAGTTTCTGAGTCCCTGGAGCCCACGTGTGGCTGCCCGTCCGGAAGCCTGCCCTGAGGTCCACAGGCTGGCAGGGAGGGTGATGCAAATCCAGTGGCAAGGCAGGGCTCAGACTGGAAGCCCACAGATCAGATTTTACAGATAATTTCAGAGAATCTTTGTGCTCCTAAACATAGCCATTGAGCTCAGTTTCGGAAATTCTGCCTCGTATACAGTATGACGGAAATGTTCTAAGAACAAAATTCTGCCCTTCAGAAAGTTTGAAAATATTTAATTAAAGGGGATGGGGGTGGGTATTCCTCATCAAAGCAAATAGGTAAATAGGAGACTTTTAAAAAAAATCTCTGATTGAAGTTAAATCCCTGAGTCTTTGTTTTCAGTGCTTCTTCCAGGCTTCCCTTGTCAATTTGTCACTTCTATAATTAACTAGGAGTAAAACTTAGACATCTATTAACAAAATATGTATTTAGCATTTTTAATGTGCAAACAAATATGCTGAGAGCGCTGCCAAGTATGCAGAGATGAACAAGGCACGTTCTAAATGCTCAAAGAGACTCTGAAAATGCTGTAGAAATGAGATACTCATCACAAAGGCAACTCTGGTGCTCTCATAGAATGGGGCTACAAAACATCAATCCAAGAAGATCAAAGAGGAAAACTTCATTTCCTGATGACAAAATCTGGGAAGGCTTCGTAAATGACATGCACTTTAAACTGATGTTAAAAGTGGTTTTCAAACGATTTCATCCTGAACCCTCAGTGAGAAATACATTTCATGTCACAGTGTAGCACACACACTCATATATATCAATATATTTGAATAAAAATTTCACAAAAATATTTTTTCTAGTTGTGGGTCAAAATAGTCTGTTATGTCCTACTCTCCTCTATTTTACTGTTCTCCATTTGCTCTTGTTTAGCCCCCAATCATGATTGGAACCCATGAAGTTTATTTCATAACCCAATTGTTGTCAACAATTTGCTAAACACTGCCTTAATGGATAGCAGGGGTCAGGGTACTTTGTATGATTAATCTTGATCTTTAGTCACTTAGTCGTGTCCAACTCTTGTGATCCCATGGACTGCAGCATGCTAGGCCTCCCTATCCATCACCCACTCCCGGGGCTTTTTCAAACTCATGTCCATTGAGTTGGTGATGTCATGCAACCATCTCATCCTCTGTCCTCTCCTTCTTCTCCAGCCTTCAATCTTTCCCCAGCATCAAGGTCTTTTCTAATGTCGGCTGTTCGCATCAAGTGGCCAGAGGATAAATATCAACAATATTTTCAGAAATCCTATGCTGGGTGCCAGTATTATCCCTGATGAGGAAACTGGGGTTGGAGAGAATAAATAACACGTTGTAACAGGTTGGAGATCATGCAGGTCTTTGGTATGCAATGGGAACTGAACCAGCTCAATGTGACTGTGTAAAAGCCCAAGATCATGAAAAGGCAGGGAGGGAAGAAAGAGTGTTTGGGGCAGTGTCCAGTTTGGCTGTAGCATCGGGGATAAGTAGGAAAGTTAAGAGAGATGATTATAAAAGGAATCAAAGTATTATGCTTAAAAAATAATTTAAAGGAACTTACCTGGTGGTCCAGTGGTTAAGAATCTGCCTTGCAATGCAGGGGACACGGGTTTGATCCCTGGTCAGGGAACTAAGATCCCACATGCCTTGGAGAAGCTAGGTCTGAGCACCACAACTAGAGAGTCTGCGGGCCACAACCTAAAGATCCCATGTGCCACAACTAAGACCCAACACAGCCAAAATAAATGAAATAAAGTAATCTGAGAAAAACTCTTGTCTTTAATCCCTTGTCTCATTCTCAAAATTCTCCTGGAAAATCTCCCTGCAACTTTAGACTAATTCTCCTGTATTTGAGTTGTAGTTACATCCATTAAGAAATACAATTTAACTTACAGGAGACAGTGGAAAACTTGTGTGCTTTATTGCTCTGAAAAACAGAAGAAAAATATATGACAAAAAGCCTATTTTCAAAAATATCTTATTGGGCAGATAGGACCTACAAGATAAAATGATTATAGGTATATTAAACACACACATATGTAAAGTGAATTGCTATATTTTAAAAATAAAATGTATAGGACAAATTACATGTATAATCTGACAGTCAAGAAAGGGAGAAAATATTTTCAGTTGGCTTCTAGGATGATTTAAGAAGTAGATGGGATTTAGAAAGGTAATATAAGAGGAAGGCATTCCAGGTAAGGAAATGATAAAGTGAAAGTGAAAGTCTCTCAGTCATGTCTGACTCTTCAACCCCATGGACTATACAGTCCATGAAATTCTCCAGGCCAGAATACTGGAGTGTGTAGCTGTTCCCTTTTGCAGGGGATCTTCCCAACCCGGGGATCAAACCCAGGTCTCCCGCATTGCAGGCAGATTCTTTCCCAGCTGAGCCACCAGGGAAGCCCAAGAATACTGCAGTGGGTAGCCTATCCCTTCTCCAGGGGATCTTCTTGATTCAGAAATCGAACCAGGGTCTCCTGCATTGCAGGTGGATTCTTTACCAGCTGAGCTACAAGGGAAGCCCATGATAAGGTGAAATCCAAAGAAACCTGGATAATGGGTGGTGGTAGGAGGCAGAGTGAGAAAGGGGATGAGAGGTGGAAGGAACTGTAAGAGATTAGAAGGGTGGTAAAGAGAGTCAAGACTGAGCTCACTCTGCTGAAGACCGTTAACAAGTCTTCATTAAATTATCATCTTCTATGGGAAGAACTGACTCATTGGAAAAGACTGATGTTGGGAAGGATTGAAGGCAGGAGGAGAAGGGGACGACAGAGGATAAGTTGGTTGGATGGCATTACCGACTTGACGGACATGAGTTTGAGTAAGCTCTGGGAGTTGGTGATGGACAGGGAAGCCTGGCATGTTGCAGTCCGTGGGGCTGCAAAGAGTCGGACACAATTGAGCGACTGAATTGAACTGATTGTTGTTGTTGGGCTTCCCAGAGGGTGCAATGGTAAAGACTCTGCTTGCCAATGCAGGGGACATCAGAGACTTGGGTTTGATCCCTGGGTCAGGAAGATCCTCTGGAGCAGGAAATGGCAACCCATTCCAGTATTCTTCCTGGAAAATTCCATGGACAGAAGAGCCTGGCGGGCTACAGTCCAGGGGGTCCCAGTGAGTTGGAGGCAACTGAGTGCACGTCACATGTGTTGTTGTTGTGGTTCAGTCGCTGAGTCGTGTCTGACTCTTTTGCGACCCCATGCACTATAGCCCGCCAGGCTCCTCTGTCCATGGGATTTCCCAGGCAAGAATACTGGAGTGGGTTTCCATTTCCTTCTCCAGGGGATCTTCCCACCCATGGATCAAACCTGCATTGCCTTCATTGGCAGGTAGACTCTTTACCCCTGAGTCACCAGGGAAAACCATCAATCTTCTATAACTAATAGAAAATGTAGAGTATACATCTGATACAGCTAAGCTGAGAATTGCATTCTTATAATAGTAGAGAGAGAAAAAAATCTAAGTGTGAAAACAAAGCCTAAACCTAGCTGTCATATGAAACCTTACCATTTTATCAATTATCTATTGCATCGTTTAAGTCATCATTATTATAATTTGGAAGAGAGCAACTACATTTTGATCTGATCTGGGGACTGTTGATGCTGCTGCTAAGTCGCTTCAGTCATGTCGGACTCTGTGCGCCCCCATAGATGGCAGCCTGCCAGGCTCCCCCGTCCCTGGGATTCTCCAGGCAAAAATACTGGAGTGGGTTGCCATTTCCTTCTCCAATGCCTGAAGGTGAAAAGTGAAAGTAAAGTCGCTCAGTTGTGTCCGACTCTTAGCGACCCCATGGACTGCAGCCCACCAGGCTCCTCCATCCATGGGATTTTCCAGGCAAGAGTACTGGAGTGGGGTGCCACTGCCGTCTCCCTGCCCCTACCCCTCACCCCGCAGTGTTTTACTAAATGCCTTCTAAAGTAACAGAAGTTGTGTTCTTTCAAAAGAAAGCACAGAGCTTTGGGTAGCTGGGTTCAGGTTCTTAATTATGACTGTGACTGCAATGTTCATGAAACCACAGATAATAATCCTCTTCCTGCTCCAAAAGTAAGGATTTTATTCTGTGTTAATGTGCTGGATTATTTGTCTTTTAAAAAATACATTGCCTGCTCAACAAAAAATAGATCTCAAAGTATCTTTTTTGATTATTTGTGCTTTACAGTCAACATCAATATCATAGAAAGAATAATTTGTGACACGAATTCTACTTTATCTGCAGAAAGCAAAAAAAATTGAGAAGGGTATCTTTAATAACTTGCAAATTCTAAGACAATGTCCTCACTATTTCAATTGAAAATATGTCTTCAAGAGCTCAGTACTCTCCTTCCAGAATTGATCAGGTAAAGAGAGGGAAAGAATGTTCTTAGCTAAACATTAAAAACACCAATTTGTTTACCAGTAGGGGAGTGTGTGTGTGCGTGTGTGTGTGTGTGGTTTTGAGGAAAGTATTTTCTTATTTTATCTATTTTGTACAAAAAAACAGCTAAAAATGGCTTGACAGTCAAGCATTTGTCCTCAAAATCCACACCTGCCTGAAATACAGTCAATCTTGTTTTATGATAGTTATGATTTACAAAGTAGCTGTGAACACTGATGAATACTGAATCATTGCTCTTAGGAGAAGTACAGGGTTAGGTTCCTTGTAGCCTCTGGTAACATTTTTGTCAAGTGATTAATATGTAACTGTTTTATGTGTGTTTCTGTTTAAGGACATCTTATTTTAATATCTATTACTGATTTATTAACTTTGAATTTAGCCGATAGTACTATCACTCATGCCTAAACAAAGATGAAGGGTGTCCAATATATTTAAACACTGAATAAAGGAAGTTAAAGAGTAATGTGTTTAGTGTATCCTTTTCGTATAAGAACCAAAAGCTGACAAATTTGTGTTTGCACAAACATGCTGGATAGAGTTGAAATATGATAGCACCAAGCTGTTATTATTATTATCTTAGGGCAGTAAAGGGAGGGAGTGCAGAGAATGGTATTAACTTTTTCTTTATGCATCCTGTATTTTTTTACGTGAAACATAAACATGTTTTGCTAATGTGTTTAAAATAAATTAAAATGTGTTTTATAAAATTTAATTTCAATTTATTTATAGAAGATAAAAGTAGCAATAAAATTAATATACCACTGGTCTCTTTAGTTAGGGAGGAGAAACCATAAATTAAAATAAGGAGGCATTATATCTGTGATTATTAATGGGGTTTTTAGATTATCTAAATTAAATTAGCATTAGACTCAAATAATGCTAATAGACTTGCAAATCTTGGTAAAAGTTCAGTGTTATAGAAAATACAAATGATCAAAATGACTTGAGAAAAAAATAGAAAACCTGGAAAAATAGTAACTCTAAAAAATGAAAAACTTATCAAAGAATTACTTCTCCAAACAGACTAAGCCCTGATGATTTTTGCAGCCAATACTTTTAAACAGATGATTTCAAAATCATAAAAACAGTTGAGGGAAGGGAAAAACCTATAAAAGAAGCTTATTCATTCCGTTGAAACAGAAATGCATATGTGTGTGTTAAACACACACACACATACACACACATTATAAAAGAGAATGCATCTATCACCTTGCCGGGAAAGAAGTGTGAAACTAGAGAACCAGAAACACTGAACAATATTTGGAAGAAAAAGCAGACTGGATCGGAAGGGTATAAAAACCAGAGGAAGAAAAATACCACACAAGGAAAAGCAATGTATGGACTAAAACCACACTTTCCCCCATTGATGCCCTTGGGCCACTTAAACTTGGAAGGGCTCACACAATTCACAGAGTAAAAAGCTGACTTTGAGTTCCAAACTGAAAAATAACAACAAATTTAACCTTGTATGCATTGAATAATGCATAGTAATACAATTCACAGAACTAATAAAAAATAAAGAATAAAAAAAGACAAATTTGTCAGGAGAAATTCAAAAACCTTGCCAAACCAATGGAAAAGTTTCCAACTCTTGAATAACTGACAGACCACAGACCAAGAAAAGAAAACCAGAAAAGATACACAGGATTTAACAATACAATTAGTAAGCACAGTCTAGTAGATATTTTGATATTACTAAAATACTCAGCCACATATCTGACAGTCGGGCTTCTCTTGTGGCTCAGCTCCTGCACTCAGTGGTGCAGGAGACCTGGGTTCGATCCCTCGGTTGGGAAGATCCCCTGGAGAAGGGAAAGGCTACCCACTCCAGTACTCTGGCCTGGAGAATTCCATGGACTGTATAGTCCATGGGATCCCAAAGAATCGGACACAGCTCAGTGACTTTCACTTTCACTATCTGTCAGTCAGGAGCCAATCAAGAAAAGAGAAGCCGTGTTAAACCTTTAAAATAGGGGTGAGGGGATTTAGTGCAAGAAATTGGTAACACGTGTGATAGGCGAGTTGCAATGACAGATGGGTGTTCTTGAGCCAAGAGATTAGCAGCGGTAGGAAGCCACCACCACGCCAAGCTGGGATCAGTAACAATAGACAGCTTTTTCAAGCAGTTTTACCATAATTATTTGGAGAAGGATTTGGGGTCAGGGTTTGGTTTGGTTTTGCTTTTTTAAGGGAATCTCTCCCCTTGCTCCTGGGAGAAGAGCTTCCGAGACTGCTCTTCATGGCTGCTGGAAGTTGAGGTCCAAAGGGAGAGCAACTTAATAAAGAGCATATGGCAGCCCAGGTCTGCTTCTTGACTTTCTGAAAAATAAAATCTAAATATATAAGGATCATTCTCTGAAACAAGTCTGCAAAGATTGAAGCAGCAGCACACGGCGTTCCAAAAGTCTGTAAATTCTGAAAGCTTAACACAGAGGCATATCCTGGTGAAGTGGTTGAACTTCAAAGATGAAAGATTTCTGCGGGTATCCAGACAAGAGTATCGTATCACCGAAATAGAGAAAGTTGTCAGGCTGGCCTCCAGCTCTCTGTGACTGCAGGGCTGTGTTCTCAAGGAAAGAGAGACTAAGAACTAGCATCAGGATTCCCTGGGTGGCTCAGTGGTAAAGAATCTGCCTGCCAAAGCAGGAGACACAGGTTCGATCCCTGTTCTGGGAAGATCCCACACTCTACGGAACAACTAAGCCCCTGGTGAGCCACAGCTATTAAGCCTGTGCTCTAGAGCCTGGACTTCCCTGATAGCTCAGTTGGTAAAGAATCTGCCTGCAATGCAGGAGACCTCGGTTTGATTCCTGGGTTGGGAAGATTGGCTGGAGAAGGGACCCCCTCCAGTATTCTTGGGCTTCCCTTGTTGCTCAGCTGGTAAAGAATCCACTGATGATGCAGGAGACCTGGGTTCGATCCCTGGGTTGGGAAGATCCCCGGGAGAAGGGATAGGCTACCCACTCCAGTATTCTGGCCTGGAGAATTCCATGGACTGTATAGTCCATGAGGTCGCAAAGAGTCGGGCATGATTGAGTGACTTTCACTTTCACTAGAGCCGGGGAGCCACACCCACTGAGACCATGTGCCGCAGCTACTGAAACAAGCGCTCCCTAGAGCCTGTCGTCCAAATGAAGAGAAGCCGCTGCAATAAGAAGCCCACACATGGCAACTAGAGAGTAGCCCCGGCTCAGTCAGTGCAACCAGAGAAAAGCCCGCGTAACAATGAAGACTCAGCACAGCCAAAAATAAATAAATAAATAGAGTAAAATTATATATAAAAAAGAAGTAGCATACCCCAAACCCTGACTTTCAAGCCACTAGCTACATAATTTGGGGGAGGGGCAAAGCAAAATGAACATGTGGAAGCCCTTATTTAAAAGAATTGAGAATTTCAAGACTAACAGCAGAGCATTAAGCCAAGCACAAGTTCCTTCTCAGTGGGACCTGTACAGTAGCACAGGTTGCACACTGATAAAGCTGGCCCTGCTTTCCAGTAGAAAGGAAACATTCAGTACATACAAAGCACAGTGAGAACCCTCTTCAGCAAATTATTTGATGACAAAAATCCAGAGTGAAGTAAAACAAAGAACTCAGAAATGAAGAGATTGCACTGATGGTGAGTACTGAATTTATCTCTGTGTAAAACAAATAGTAAACAACTTTGGGAATTATGGTTACAGAATATAAATATTTGACAATTAGAGGAAGGAGGAAATTGCTAATGCATTTATCTATCCCTGCAGGTAATCAGCTGATACTCCCTAAAATCGTATTATGTATTTAATGAGACATAATGACTCCACATTCTCAAGCTTTTTTTTCTGTATGTTTCCTTAATTTTAGAGGGAACTTTTGTCGGGAAATATCTCATGGAATGAAGAAACATTTATGTAAAGCTTAAGGGAATCTCATCGATTTTATTCAGTTTATTTTTCTTAATTATTTTCTTATTAAATTCAGATAAATTACATTTAATACAGTTTATTGAGCAATACAATGGCTATTTTTATTAAAGTCGAAGTGTTAATGATTATTCATAGATGATGGAGTACAAATATTTTTCTTTCATTTTTGCCTTTTCTGCAATAACTGAATTCTTTGTATCTTGTGTAAACAGAACCTAATTTGCTTTTATTTTATTAAAAAAAATTTTTTTAGTCCAATATTCTCCCAACAAAAGTCTCTAGGCTGGAGGATTTTATCAGTAAGGTCTAAAGCTTCAAGAAACAATGTTTCTATATGCAGGTTGTTTTAAAGCAGACAGGTAGAAAATTTCTGACTTGTTCGACAACACATCACTGGCAACAAAACAAGATGAATTCATTACAAAAAGCTATATAGCAATCATTATGAATATAAATGCAAATTGCTTTGAATGTAAATTAATATAACAATGCTACATAAAGTATTTCCAGCAGACTGGACCCCTTCCGATCTGCACGTCCACGTGTGCGTGTGTATAAGTGACCAGCATGTCACCAAAAAGTTGGACAGGAGACCGAAGCCTCCTTTTGCCCGAAAGTGCTGTGATGGAGGTGTTTTCTGCCCCCCACTCTGACGCCCTGAAGAACCTCGGTTGGACTGAGGGTTATGGGGAGCCATGGGCAACGAAGAAGTCTCAGAAATGGACAGAACCTAGACTGGACTGATTAGATTCAAACTGTGGGGTTTTAATGATCACAATGCTTCTTGGGAGCGGGGATACCACCCAGGGTTCCTGAAAGTGGGAAACCAACGAAGGTGGTGGGAGGGGTCCACCCAGAGCACAGGCACAGAACAGAGTGCCTTGCTTGCAGACGGTTTTTTAAAAAAACTGTAATAAAAACAGCTACAGTTACAGGTTAGTCTGGTTTTTATTATCACCATGTGTTTTCAGTTCTACACAATGTCAGTGATAAAATGCTCCTCGGTGGAAAAAAATCAGTTCCTTTCGGAACTAATTTTATACATATGTACATTTTAATTATCCTTCATTTAATAAACAGGGCACTTTACACGGAATTTAACTCTGAGATCTCCAAGTTATACGGTCAGCCATAAGCATGCAGAACTAGCTACCTAGGACTTTTTTAAGAGTAAGTGTGCAATGGCTTGGAAATTTTGATCTTGCTTCAGGAACAATTTGTATCAACAACCTCAGTACTGGTACATATCCCTATGCTTTAATTAGAAATAAATAATGACAGTACCTGACGTGAACAGCCGACTCATTGGAAAAGACCCTGATGCTGGGAAAGATTGAAGGCAGAAGGAGAAGAGGGCATCAGAGGATGAGATGGCTGTATGGCATCACCGATGCAATGGACATGAACTTGGGCAAATCTGGGAGATGGTGAGGGACAGGGAGGCCTGGTGTGCTGCAGTCCATGGGTCTCAAAGAGTCAGACATGACTGGGTGACTGAACGACAATGATAGTACAATGATTATGAAGACAATGAAACGTTATTTCAATTCTATCAATCACGTGAACTTAAAATTTTTTTTTATTTGGATTTAAAACTGTACAAAATGGAGAACTCACTGAAAGGTGTAATATCTTGATTTGGTAAGATAACATCTTATTTCACATCTGAAATCTACATATTTTTCTTCATGATTATTACTAAAGATAATTTTGTAGTACAGAGATGGGTTGGTCAAAAGGAACCTGTCTCAGTGTGAAACACTTGCCTGATACTGAAAACCCTGTTAAAATGGTGACATGACAGAGAAATTACAGGGACAGCAGAGAAACAGAGGGGAGGAAAAAAGTCCTCGAGGCACTGAACACATTCTGGTTCTTTCTATCTCAGATGACAAGAGTCAGTACTGAGGCCTCTGGGCTGAATAAGAGTCCCAAAGTATTACAAGAAGAGGATCCCAGGGGGAAAAAGAATGGATCTCTCTTGGTCCGTTGGACAGAGGCTGGAATTCTTATGAATTTGAATTTTCTGTGAAGACTTCTGCTTTGGCCATATATAGCAACTGGAAATGAACTTGCCTTCCCAGCAAAACAAAGTAGAAAACCACACAAGATGAACAAGGCAATTACGTTCAGAGACTGGACAACAGGCAGCGCAGGGCTGTGATTGCTGTGATTAGGGGAACAAATGAGGCGAGCCTCAGCTTTCTGTTTGGAAAGACTTTCTGGATAACAATGTAGAAGTGGGGACTGGGCTGATGTTTAGTTGCTCAGCCGACTCTTTGTGACCCCGTGGACTGTAAGCCCAGCAGGCTCTCCTGTCCATGAGATTCTCCAGGCAGGAATACTGGAGTGGGTTGCCAGTCCCTTCTCCAGGGATCTTCCTGACCCAGGGATTGAACCTATGTCTGCATTGCAGGAAGATTCTTTAGTTAGTTAGTTCAGTCACTCAGTCCTGTCTGACTCTTTGCAAACCCATGAAGTGCAGCATGCCGGGCCTCCCTGTCCATCACCAACTCCCGGAGTTCACTCAAACTCACGTCCATTGAGTCGGTGATGCCATCCAGCCGTCTCATCCTCTGTCATCCCCTTCTCCTCCTGCCCCCAATCCCTCCCAGCATCAGAGTCTTTGCCAATGAGTCAACTCTTTGCATGAGGTGGCCAAAGTACTGGAGTTTCAGCTTTAGCATCTGTCCTTCCAATGAACACCCAGGACTGGTCTCCTTTAGAATGGACTGGTTGGATCTCCTTGCAGTCCAAGGGATTCTTAATAGTCTTCTCCAGCACCACAGTTCAAAAGCATCAATTCTTCGGCACTCAGCCTTCTTCACAGTCCAACTCTCACATACATACGTGACCACAGGAAATACCATAGCCTTGACTAGACGGACCTTTGTTGGCAAAGTAATGTCTCTGCTTTTGAATATGCTATCTAGGTTGGTCATAACTTTCCTTCCAAGGAGTAAGCGTCTTTTAATTTCATGGCTGCAATCACCATCTGCAGTGATAACCAAGGTCTACACAAGAGTGTAGGGGTCTCCCTGAGGTGAGGCAACAGAGATGGAAGTTTGGGAAAGATGAAGCATCCAGAATTTATGGGGAAAATAAGAAGAAGAAAATGCTACAGGGAACAAAGGCTTGTGCAGAGGTTTCCACTGGAGTCTGAAGTTTGGGAGGTATAGGAAATGCTGCAAATTGACCAAAGAATTCAGAGAACTTTAATCTGAACAAGTCTCAGAGCTCATACAGAGTAAGGGAAATTCCAGAGCCAAATAGCAAGGGTGGAAAGCCGCACACCCAGGTATTCAATAAAGACACCAGAGGAATTAAGCCTTGGTGGTGGGACTTAGCTAGACCAAGAAAAAAAGACTGCTTTAAATGCACCTCAACAAAATGCAAAAGTCTCAAAATTACCAGTTGGTCTACAAGCAACTTAAGCAAAGACCAAAATTCTCTACAGGCAACTAACAAAACTAACTCAGCAATATAAAATCCACTATGCTCAGAATTCAATAAAAAAGCACCTTGTAATTAAATTCTCCCCATAGAAAATGGCTTCACTGTTGAATTCTGTCAATAATTTAAGGAAAAAATAATACTGAAACTTCACAGACGCTTTAGGAAAAAAAGATCCACTTTATAAGACATACTAGCATAAACCCAAAGAGCTTTTAAGAAAACTACAGACTAATATTCCTCATGAAAATAGTCACAAAGGCTTTAAAAATAACGGAAAATCAAATGCAGTAATGAATTATATATATATATATATGTATGTATGTATCAATAGCACACAATTTTATATATTAAGTTTTTATAGCTTAATTGAGCTTACTGATGTGTATTATGACTCATTTATAGTTATAAAAATATAAGTAGTACAAATTAATTGAAAAAATTGCCAAGTCTTTATCTGTTAAGGGATTTGTATCTAGATTATACAAAGAACTCATGACACAGTAATAAAAAGTTAACCCAACTAAAAAATGGACAAAGGAGCTGAATAGCCAGTTCTCTAAAGAAAAATGCAAATAACCAATAAGCACATGAAAAATATTCAGCATTATTGGTCACTAGGAAAAAGAAAATCAAAACCATATTGAGATACCACTCCACACCCTCTAGGATGGATATATTAAAAAGTTAAGTCATAACAAGTATTGGTGAGGATGTAGAGAAATCAGAACAAAATGTTATACAATGCTTGTGGAAATGAAAAATGCTGTAGACACTTTGAAAACCAGTCTGGCAGTTCCCCAAAAGGCTAAAGACAGTCTCATTTGACCACACAATTCCATTCCTAGATATATACCCAAGAGAAATGAAAGCATATGTTCACACAAAATTGTCTTATATACTATGTTCAGAGCGGCATTATTAATAATATCCAAGAAGGTAGAAACACTCAAATGTCCATCTGCTAATGAATAAGATAAACAAACTGTGGTACACCAACATAACTGAATTGGTTTTGGGTACACTATTCCTGGGCTTCTCAGATGGCTCAGTGGGCAAAGAATCGCAGGAGATGCAGGTGCGATTCTTGGGTCAGGAAGATTCCCTGGAGGAAGTCATGGCAACCCCAATCTAGTATTCTTGCCTGGAGAACCTCATGGACAAGAGGAGCCTGGTGGGCTACAGTCCACAGGGTTGCAAAGAGACAGACCGAGTGAAGCGACTGAGCGCGCATGCACACTAATGCTTACAGGGTTTCCCAGGTGGCTCAGTGGTAAAGAATCTGCCTGTCAATGTGGGAGTCAAAGAAGATGTGAGTTTGATCCCTGGGTCGGGAAGATCCCCTGGAGGAGGACATGGCAACCCACTCCAGTATTCTTGCCTGGAGAATCCCATGGGAACCTGGAGGGCTACAGTTCATGGGGTTATAAAAAGTCAGACATGACTTAGCAACGCACACTAATGCTTATAGCAGCATTGCTTATAATCATCAAAAGTGGAAACAATTCAAACATCCATTCATGGATGAAATGAATAAGCAAAATGTGGTATATTCATACAATGGATTTGGCCATAAAAAGGAAGAAAGTATTTGTATGCTACTACTTGAATAAACCCTGAAACCATGATGCCAGTCACAAAAGACTATGTATTGTATAATTCTGATCGTACAGAAATCCAGAATAGGAAATTTGTAGATGGTAGATTAGTCATTGCATAGGGCTGGGGGAGGGGATGAGGGGATGGTGGGATAAATAAAGGGTGTGGAGTTTCTTTCTTTAAGATTAGTTTGAAGAGGACCAATTTAAAAGGTCTTTATTTAATTCTTTACAATAGCATTTCTGTTTTAGGTTTTGTTTTTTTGATTGCCAGGCATGTGTGATCTGAGCTCCCTGACTAGGGATCAAACCCAAACCCCCGGAATTGGAAGGTGAAGTCTTAACCTCTGGGCTTTCTTTTTGAAGCAGTGGAAATGTTCTAAAACTGACTGTGGTTATGGTTGCATATCTGTGAATATACTAAAAAACACTGGCTTGAACACATTAAAGAGGTGAACCGTATGGCATATAAAATTATATCTCAATAAAACTTAAAAAAAAAAATCTGTTTTCTTAAGTCCGTAATTGGAACTGTAGCATATGTTGTTAGAAAAAGCCCAGATTCCTAGGCCATACTGGCCCAGAAACAGCCATGCTCCTGAGACGTCAACTTGGGACCCCAAACCACAGCCTAAATCCTTATAAGAAAACAAGTGAGGTCAAAAGTCGAGACCCTGGGGACACGCTGACCTCGGCTCCTCCCCGGAACAACAGCTGCCAATATAGATGGACCCTGGGGGGGGGTTGAAGGTACCCCAGGAAACTGTCGGGGTGAGACCAGGTCTGCAGTGTGGTCCCATCACCCGCAGTGTGGACCCAGGAGCCTCAAAGGCACCTCTGGGATGTGGCGGGACCCCAACTGACCTCTGAAGGCCACACTGTGTGTGTCCGGTTGAGTGGAGCCGCTGGGAGTGGGGAGGCCCCTGGTCACAGGATCCTCTCTGGGCTGTAGGGCCACGAACAGCACTTCCGCTTCCAGCTCCTGTCAGGCCACACCCTCGGCTTCCCTGTGCCCATGGCCGCCTGGGTTTTGGTCACTTCCATTCACCAGGTTGCTGCCCCCTGGCCCTTGAAGAAGAAGCTTTTCAGGTTGAGCTGCCTGGTCATGTGCTTAGAGCCCAGGAGACTGGTGTCCCCTTGCAGACTCATGTCCCACGGTCCACATACGGTCCACGTTGCTGAGCACATCGCTGACAGGAGAGACACGCAGCTGGTGACTTACACTTCATCTTTTCCTAGAATCTGGGGCCTGGAAGAGTCTATAAGCAATTCTGGAATTCCTGCCAGCCTCTGGGTGGTCTTGTGAGTCCCCTTACTGGAGCACTAGATGAGGCATCTCAGGGTTCCCAGGGTTGACCGCCTCCTACTGGACCATGTGGGCACTGGGTCCAGCTGAAACAGAGGGTAATCCTTAGTTTACTCCATGGTGTCACCAGCAGAGCCCACTAGAAATCAGAAGCATGCACGTGTGCTAAGTCATTTCAGTCATGTCCGACTCTTTGCTACCCTATGGACTGTAGCCCACCAGGCTCCTCTGTCCCTGGAATATTCCAAGCAAGAACACTGGAGTGGGTTACCATGCCCTCCTCCAGGGGATCTTCCTGACCCAGGGATCGAATCTGTCTCCCTTGTGTCTCCTACACTGGCAGGCAGGTTCTTTACCACTATCCTTGCCTGGGAAGCCCAGGAACCAGAAGAGGGGTGGGAAGTAACATGGAATCTAGGCGATAAGGTCAAACCTCTTCTTTTGTGCTTCGTATAGTTTCACTTACCTTTATGACCAACCTAGATAGCATATTCAAAAGCAGAGACATTACTTTGCCGACTAAGGTCCGTCTAGTCAAGGCTATGGTTTTTCCTGTGGTCATGTATGGATGTGAGAGTTGGACTGTGAAGAAGGCTGAGTGCCGAAGAATTGATGCTTTTGAACTGTGGTGTTGGAGAAGAGTCTTGAGAGTCCCTTGGACTGCAAGGAGATCCAACCAGTCCATTCTGAAGGAGATCAACCCTGGGATTTCTTTGGAAGGAATGATGCTAAAGCTGAAACTCCAGTACTTCGGCCACCTCATGTGAAGAGTTGACTCATTGGAAAAGACTCTGATGCTGGGAGGGATTGGGGGCAGGAGGAGAAGGGGATGACAGAGGATGAGATGGCTGGATGGCATCACGGACTCGATGGACGTGAATCTGAGTGAGCTCCGGGAGATGGTGATGGACAGGGAGGCCTGGTGTGCTGCGATTCATGGGGCCACAAAGAGTCGGACACAGCTGAGTGACTGAACTGAACTGAACTGAAAGAGGACCGTGTGCAGAGGCCTGGCACCTAATGGGTCAGGTTAGGTTCCCAGCACAGAACCATTGTGCCTGGCACTGCAATTCAGGATGGTGGCAGCGGCAAGCCACGTGCAGAGATGCTGGCGTGTGAACAACCTTTTCTCTGCTTCGGGAGTCTCAGTGTTGGGCTTGCTAGGGGGTGGGCAGACCAGCCTGGTTCTGTAAAGGGTAGAGGACTCTCAGGGACTCCAGGTCCCCCAGGACACAGCCAGCCCAGGAAGGTAGGCCCCTCCTGGGGTCCCCAGTTCAGTGTCACCCTGGTGGCCATGCAGGGTCACCTCCAGCCCAGGCTGCTGGTTCACCCAAACCAGCAGCTGCAGCAGGAAAGCAGCCCTGGCGTGGGTGGGTGGGAAAAGCTCATCTCCCAGTGAAATGTTATTTGACTGTAAAAAGGAGTGAAGTAATGACACATACCACAACATGGATGACTCACAGATAATACACCGAGTGAAAGAAGGGCAGTCACAAAAGATGACACATATGAATGTGATATGTGTATGAGTCTGTGTGTATGAAGTGTCCAGAACAGGCAACTCTCTACAGGAAGTAGATTAGTGGTTGCCTAGGGATTGGGGGATTTGAGGGTTCAGATGGGGGTGGGGTGATAGCTAAAGGGTATGGGTGTTTGGAGGGATGGTGATGAAAATATTCTAAAATGGATTGTGGTGATAGTTGCATAACTCTGTAAATATAGTAAAAACCACTGACTTGTGTAGTTTAAATGGGTGAATTGTATGGTATATAAATTATATCTCAGTAAAGATGTATATCTCAGATATCCAGATGACACCACCCTTATGGCAGAAAGTAAAGAGGAACTAAAAAGCCTCTTGATGCAAGTGAAAGTGGAAAAAGTTGGCTTAAAGCTCAACATTCAGAAAATGAAGATCATGGCATCCGGTCCCATCACTTCATGGGAAAGAGATGGGGAAACAGTGGAAACAGTGTCAGACTTTAGTTTTGGGGGCTCCAAAATCACTGCAGATGGTGATTGCAGCCATGAAATTAAAAGACGCTTACTCCTTGGAAGAAAAGTTATGACCAACCTAGATAGCACATTCAAAAACAGAGACATTACTTTGCCAACTAAGGTCCGTCTAGTCAAGGCTATGGTTTTTCCAGTGGTCATGTATGGATGTGAGAGTTGGACTGTGAAGAAGGCTGAGTGCCGAAGAATTGATGCTTTTGAACTGTGGTGTTGGAGAAGACTCTTGAGAGTCCCTTGGACTGCAAGGAGATCCAACCAGTCCATTCTAAAGGAGATCAGCCCTGGGATTTCTTTGGAAGGAATGGTGCTGAAGCTGAAACTCCAGTACTCTGGCCACCTCATGCGAAGAGTTGACTCATTGGGAAAGACCCTCATGCTGGGAGGGATTGGAGGCAGGGGAGAAGGGGACGACAGAGGATGAGATGGCTGGATGGCATCACGGACTCAATGGACGTGAGTTTGAGTGAACTCTGGGAGTTGGTGATGGAGAGGGAGGCCTGGCGTGCTGCAATTCATGGGGTCGCAAAGAGTTGGACACGACTGAGCGACTGAACGGAACTGAAAGATGTAATAAACAAATATCAAAAAAGAGTGTTTAAGAATGTGGATAAAATGAGAAGTTTCAGAGGCTGTGGATGAGTGAACTGGGACAGTCATTACGGGAAAGCAGTTTGATAGCACATAGTGAAATGAACAATCACATCCTCTGGGACTTGGGAATTCCACTTTCATGAATGTGATCTGCAGCAGCACTACTCAGTCCATGAGACAGAGCTTGCACCAGAATACAAATAAGTGCATCACTTCCTTTCTCTAAAAAGTTTTGCTGTGAAATGTCAAGTGAAATGAAAAGCGTGCTTTGCTTCATAGTTTACCTGTTTTGTCACAGAATCCCTATCTTGCCAAGGACTATAAAAATTTGTGAATGAGCACCCAGGTTGTGGACACGTTTTAAGTAGCACAGTCTGGGGAAACTTGACCGTGTGCACAAAGAAATATCATAAACAACTACAGTAGTTTATGATGCTGAAAAACTAGAAACCACCTAATAATCAGTAGTGAATGAATAAGTGGATGGTGGAATATTGATTCAATAGAATGCCAGAAAATCACTGAAAGGAATTTAATACATAATTTTCAACATAAAAAGAATAATTTCATTTACATTAATAAAAATAATCCCAGACAAATCAACGTGTGGTTCCTGGAAGCTTAAAATAATTTTTGTTTTTGATAGATGGGAAGTTATACCTTTGGAAAGGAGAGAATTCAGACTGGGAATGTACAACAAAGTGATTTCAATGTAACCCACAATACTTTATTATATTTACTTTTTAAAAAATGATTTGAATAAAATATGTCAAAAAATGTTAACAACTTTCAATAGCTGGGTGGTACGTTCATGGATACTTGATAAGTGTTATTTGTACTTTTTTATAGTTTTAAATTTCTCAAGAAAAACAGCACAAAAAGGTGGCTATACTTTTAGTAAATGATGGTTGCATGTTACCAGATATCTGCTCCAGTTATATTGGGAAGCAGGAAGTGTGAAACTCCACCATCTGTTCAAGAAAGTTTGACATCCATGAAAAGCATGGAAACATCAAAGACTGACGTTTATGCCAGATGACAGAGCAGATAGAGTTGAGGACGTTTGGACAACTGTAACCATTTGGGCAACAAATCCTGGAAACAATACTCAGATTCCTTCACAAGGAGCACTTAGGTCTTCAAGATGAAATTATCAGTGATATTAAGGTTTCATTTATGACTTTTCATTAATTTCACTGCTGGGTAGGACTGAAGAGAGTTTTTTTTGTTTGTTTTAGTTGAATTAAACTTGTTAAAAGTGCAAGTTCCAAGAAATCCTTAGGTCTATTCCAGTCATTTGTTACAGGATTAAAGTGTTAAGTGTGGGGAGGAACCCAGCACCATTTGAAAAATCACAGCTTAAGCTCATCACGCTCCCATCCCCCCACCACTAGAAATGAATTGTTTCTGTGACTCACCTTTATGCAGATAAATGCATTCAAAGGCACTTGCATGACAGGAAGTTTATTTCTTTGCTGAACTTTTGAGCTGGAGACCTGCTGAGTACTGAGGATGGTGCAAATTTATGAAAGTAGTGCTGGCTAAGTACTTCATTGGTAAATAACACCCCAGTTAGTAAGTAATTTGGAGAAGGAAATGGCAACCCACTCCAGTACTCTTGCCTGGAAAATTCCATGGACTGAGGAACCTGGTAGGCTATAGTCCATGGGGTTGCAAAGAGTCAGACATGACCACTTCACTTAGTAAGTAATTGGGCAATCCTGATGCCATTTTTTTTTTGTTAACAATATCAGATATACTTATGTTCCAATTCCATCCATTGGTTTAAGGCAGACAAATCTACAAATTATGAGTCACAATATTGATTGCTATGATCTTAGAACTTTTAGATAAAATAAAGTTTTGGGTTTTGTTTATTAATTCAGTTCAACCAACTTTTATTTGGTGTTTACTGAGTCCCAGAGACTTAGTAAGGCACGGAGGATACAAAAATGAAAATTACATTTCCTACCTTATACTGATTGTCAAATAGTGAGGAAAAGAGATATGTAAACATACATGTAAAGTTCAGTAAGGTGGTAAAAGACAAATGTGAAGACTTTTAAGCCCCATAAGGACTACCTTACTTTTTTCACAGCTACACTCTCAGAACTTACCCTAACGCATTGACTATACTACATGAGTGTCTTATTTTAAAGAACAAAAGTACTGTAGAAGAGGAAGTGGTTATGATAAAAGCTCTTTTTTTTTTTTTTCAGATGTTAACAAGGACTGTTGGTTAATCAAAAAGTTTGGATTAAGTAGGTATTAAAAAGAGTAACAAAACATTTTATTTTAAATGAAACATCATTTGGGGGATTGTTTGTTTTTTGTCAATCCTCTAAGGAAGGATCAAGCCTTTTTGCACGCCTACACTTTGGAAAACTTCTTGTGTATACCATGTTTCTAGAGAATCTTGGCTGACTGCCAGTTTCAGTGTATTTACAGAACAATGAATCCAAAATGCCTCATCTGGAAGACACAAGTTCCCTATCCTTCTAGAGTTTTTCTTGTTTTCCACTAATTCACACTTGTTCTGCCTATTTGTTTTTGCATACTTTTTGCATTTTTGAAGACTTACCTTCAAGGAGGCCTCTCAACGGGACACTGAAATCATTTTTCAGAGACATATATCCTTTTCTCATGCACATTTCTTGGTTTGTGTAAGCTCTAATTAAGTTACGTGATTCTGATAATCCACACCGCTGGTACAAGTGGTTTGAAGTGACTCTTGGTGACGATGTGGCCTTTAACAGTGGACTTTTTTTCCTATAGCTCTCCAGCTCTCCTCAAAGTAAGCTCTTTGTGTTTCAAACCCAGTTGTTCAATGTATTTGCCTTCCTTGTGAAGGTTCCCCAGTCTATGGAGCCTAATGTGTGGTTCATACCCACTCTTCTTGGGATGTCCCTCTACAGTCAGGGCACTCTTCCCATTTGTGGGTAGCTGATCTTGGGAAAGTGTCGGACATGACTGAGCGACTGGACTGAACTGAACTGAACTGATCTTGGGATAGGGCTTCCCTTGTAGCTCAGCTGGTAAAGAATTTGCCTGTAGCGAGTGTAGGAGACCTGGGTTTGATCCCTGGGTTGGGAAGATCCCCTGGAGAAGGAAATGGCAACCCTCTCCAGCACTCTTGTGTGGAGAATCCCATGGACAGAGGAGCCTGGCAGGCTAGAGTCCATGGGATCACAAGAGTGAGACATGGTGAGCACATGCTGAGCTGATGGGAGAAACCAACTGGAGCACAAAAGAACAACCTTAAAGAAGGCAGCCCTGGGTACACTGTGGGCATTTCACAGAGCCAGGGGCATGCTAGTTAATATGAAAAGCTAGGAAGTGAGAATGTTAAGGCAAGCTATCTAATATCAGATGAATTGAGATCAAAGCCAAATTTAAAAGATTAAGGTTTGCTAAACTGGGAAGAAGACTGTCCCAGACAAAGAGACAAGTCATGCAAAGATATAAGATTCTTAAATAAAACTACGCTTGGGGGCTTCCCTGGTGGCTCAGATGGTAAAGAACCTGCCTGCAATTCAGGAAACCTGGGTTGGATCCCCAGGTTGGGAAGATCCCCTGGAGAAGGAAAGGGCAACCCACTCCAGTATTCTTGTCTTGAAAATCCCATGGGCAGAGGAGCCTGGTGGGCTACAGTCCATGAAGACACAAGAGCTGGACATGACTGAGTGACAAAGACCTCAGGGGGAATCTGGTTTATTGGGATGTATCCTAATAAGATTTTTTCTGAACCAGGAATTACTTCTCTAAGAGAGATACAGCCAGAATTATCAACCACTCTTTATTAAGATGATTAACTGAGATAATTAATATATTTGCTATCTTCATGACCCTATTATCAAACATACCCTCTCTGTGGAATTAACATTTGACTTGCAAGAGGGTAAAAGGAGGGAAGAAAGAGAGGGAAGGAGGGAGTATACGTAAACTGATTCAAAACAACAATTTTCTATAAGAAAAATTCTGACTTACACTCCTCTGTCCATGGAATTCTCCAGGCCAGATTACTGGAGTAGGTAGCCGTTCCCTTCTCCAGGGGAGCTTCCCAACCCAGGGATCAAACCTGGGTCTCCTGCATTGCAGGCAGATTCTAAGCTACTGGGGAAGCCCTGAAAAGGAAGGAAGACAGAGAAGAAGGGAGAGCGTATACATGATTTGATTCAAAATAAATATTTTCTATAAGAGAAATTCGGACTTATATGGTACCTTACCCTGGTATCTTAATCTATGAGGTCTTTCATTTCACTAAAGTTGAAAGAGAAGCTTTAAAATTATTTTTCTTGTTCACATTTATATTCATCATTATCCACCCCCCAACACATACATGCATGCATATATAAAGACTCAATCCCTTTTTAGAAATATTATGTTATTTTAAAATATGACCATAAGCTCTATCACAGTCTCATAATTTCAATATTATTGTACTGTAAAAAATGATCATTATATTTCAATGCCATATGTAAATTTCCATTTCAGAAAAATGTATTTCATTATGCGGTCTCATGACATTTATAGAATTATTACTGACAAATCATTAAAGAATTTCACAAGAGTGAAGATCATCCTTAAGGTGAAAGTTTTTCTTTAATTGAGAAGTTATAATTTTGTACTCCAAAGGAGAAAGCTTGCAGTAGGTGGGGCAGTGGGTAAAGAATCCTCTTGCCAACACAGAAGACACAACAGACTTGGGTTAGATTCCTGGGTCAGGAAGATCCCCTGGGGGAGGAAACAGCAACCCACTCCAGCATTCTTGCCTGGAAAATTCCATGGACAGAGAAGTCTGGTGGGGTACGGTCCATGGGGTTACAAAGAGCTGGACATGACTGAGCATAAATAAGAAAGGGCCAGCAGATTCTTCTCTTCTGATAGTTAAATTCTCCTGTCAGAAATCTTTCTCATGTTTCGAACACCTAGTTTTATACTGGATTTTAATGGGCCCATTTCAAACTGTACAGAAATATTTTCTCAAAAACCATGGAAACAAGCAAATAGAAACAAATATTCACTACAACATTTTTGCTTTATCGCAGCGAGAGAAGTTCTATTTTAAGGCTTTCTTCAATTTTTTATGGATAAATATGTATTTTAGTTTAACTGATACCAAAATAAAGCACACACATGCTTTTAAAAGTTAAAATTTCCAGTGTGAGAAAACAGAGCTTTTCTGTCCATACTTTCTGCTTCATTTAAAAATCTTATAGCTCCCCCCTCCTTTTTAGGGATTTACCTTATGTTGTTGTTGCTTTTCACTGAAGTATAGTTGATTTACAATGCTGTATTCATTTTGTGCTTTTGAACTGTGGTGCTGGAGAAGACTTTGAGAGTCCCTTGGACAGTATGGAGATTAAACCAGTCCTTTCTAAAGGAGATCAGTCCTGAATATTCATTGGGAGGGCTGATGCTGAAGCTGAAACTCCAATACTTTGGCCACCTGATGCAAAGAACTAACTCACTGGAAAAGACCCTGATGCTGGGAAAGATTGAAGGTGGGAGGAGAAGGGGATGACAGAGGATGTGATGGTTGGATGGCATCACTGACTCGATGGACCTGAGTTTGAGCCAGCTCCGGGAGTTGGTGATGGACAGGGAAGCCTGGAGTGCTGCAGTCCATGGGGTTGCAGAGTCAGACACGACTGAGCGACTGAACTGATAGTTGATTTACGATGTATTCATTTCAGTGTACAGCAAAGTGACGCAGATACATACATGCATATGTGTGTGTATCTATTCTTTTTCAGATTCTTTTCCCTTACAGTTTATCATAAAATATTCAATATAGTTCCCTGTGCTGTACAGTAGGTCCATACTATTTATCTATTTTGTATATTATGATGTATATATGTTAATCCCAAACTTCCAATTTATCCCTTCCCCCTTTCCCCTTTGGTAACCATTAGCTTATTTTCTATGTCTGTGGGTCTACTTCTGTTTTGTATAAAGCTCATTTATATCATTTTTTAGGCTTCACATGTAAGCAGTATCATATTATATTTGTGTTTCCCTGCGTGGCTTAGTTCTCTTAGTGTGATAATCTCTAGATCCATCCATGTTGCTGCAGATGGCATTATTTCATTATTTTCGCAGTTGCATCATATTCCATTATATATTATATATATATACGATGTGGCATATATATATACCAAATCTTCTTTTTTCATTCGTTTATGTACATTTAGGTTGATTCCATGTCTTGGTTATTGTATATAGTGATTTTCAAAAATACACACTTCCTTTGACAAGTGTATTTTCTGACTGGATATGTAGCCAAAGTTACCATTAAATTAGAAGGGAAAAGAGGGAGGAGACCTCTTGTGAGTCTGGAAATAGTCACCTCACTTGAAAACCTGCTTTCATTCAAGTTTATACTTGTAACAAACATGACAAAGCAAGATTATGTTACATCCCCATCTTGTGGCTATAATATGTACCATGAGGCATAAAGAGCTAACATTCATGAGGGAGGTATAGTTTTTCCATTGAGTTCACCTAAAAATGCATCACCTAAATCATCCCCTATCACCAGAATCTGTTTCAGGCATACCCTACACTACATGCTCACACACACACACACACACACACACACACACACACAACAATCTTATTCCTCATTAATGACCTCACCTATTTATCACTTTCCCAGCTTTCAGTTGGCTAAAATTTATACTTCAAGCAGATTGCAATTTGGAAGATAAAATTCAAAAACTGACTTTAAGAAACTCCTCTTCTCCACAGACCCCCCCCCCCGCATTTTCCCTCACCTCCCCCACCCCCAAATTTCCTGTGTTTGAAAGCTTAGGATTTATCCAGTTGAGTTATGGAATATTTGAAACTTTCACCTTCTCAAAAGCTGAATCTCTGATTGAATGTGAAATTTCTTATAGGGAGTCCTGCACAGGATAACATAAATTTAAACCCTGAACTCTTCAGCATTGATCGACTGCTGGGCAAATGGAAGCCCTTATGCAAACCGTGTCATCTCTGAGCCTCACAGCGTCACCAGGGTGGGGATGGAAACCACAGAGGGTCAGGCACCATCAGGCAGACAAGTCGTAAAGGCTGTAGTCACGTGTCTACCAGGCTCATTGATCAATATACTGAATAAAAACAAACAGTATAGACTTTGTTTGAGAGAGATGTCAGAGGTTTTGAGATGCATATCATTCGTGATACCCAAGAATGTGCAGATTATTCTGTTTAGAATCAGTCATAGCACCTTTTGAGATCAGCAAGAGGAGAGAGATTTATAGCTAATAAAACCATCATTTAAAATCAACATGAACGATATGCCTTGGGTTGTGTGGAAGTGGGGAGGGTCAGCGGTAGGCAAGATAATAATCAAAGCAGTTTTGTATTTAAAAAAGAAAAAGGAAATCGTTGTTTTGTTAAAGTAGAGACCATAAAGCTTGAATGGAAACTTTCTAGATGGCAGCTGTGAATCTCTAGGAAGGACCAAAGATGCTGAGATGTTCCTATTTATCAAATTGAGCCAAGGATTAAAACTAAGATGAAATACTTGTCTAAGCATGGGAGACCCTCTGCTTACTTTAGGTTCCCTATTTAAAACTTTCATTAGATTGGATAGATATTGGAAGAGTGGGTTGGTACCAGGTACAAAAAGTGCTATTGGACAATAAAAATGATGTCTTATTCATATTTTCAAACTACCCAAGATATAATTTAATGTTTACATGGCTTCCTCTGTGTTTTGACATGTTATTATTTTAAGTCTTAAAACTCATATATGGCAATGATTTTGTGGGATAGACCCCCTTAAGACCAAAGCTGCTATAAAAAGTTATTTTAAGAAATATTTTCCACTTTGTTTTTTCACAATGAAGATTATAAGTACTTAGTATAAACAAATACAGGCTTCCCAAGTGGCACTAATGGTAAAGGACCCGCCTGCCAAAGCAGGAGACATGAGATGAGAGTTTGTCTCTTGTGGGTTGGGAAAATCCCCTGGAGGATAGCATGGCAACCCCCTCCAGTATTTTTGCCTGGAGAATCCCATGGACAGAGGAGCCTGGCCGACCACTGTCCTTAGGGCTGCAAACAGCTGGACATGACTGATGTGACTTAGCATGCACACAGGCATAAACAAATTCAAACATTGATAAGGAGGAAAGTGAATTTCCTCTTTATATAGGGTAAAGATGAGATGTGAAATAAGGCTCAGAGCTTGGTGACTGAAACGCTCAGGAGTTTCACAATCTATGAATTTACTGTCTGAGCCACCAGGGAAGCCCCCAATGTATGACCTCCTTCATCAAAAAGCCTGCTTCCAAATATTCACAAGGCGTGCCACTAGGGGGCAGAAAAGACTACTTACCTGATTGAGTCTTCCAGATGTGGGATTGATAAATAATTTTTTGCAGATCTGATGAGGAAGCAAAAAAAAAGAAAACAAAGCAAAAGACTTGTCAATTTATTAAAATAAAAAAGAAACAAAGGACAGCTTTGCTGCATATGTTTACTCAATTCAATTAAAAACACTGACAGCTATACATTTTATGTGCGTTCATAAGAGCAAAACACACTAGTGAAATAGTACCTAAGAGTGGAGATCCCGGGACAGTTCAGGGGACTGGCTCGAGGACTCTTGAGGGTACCAAAATTCTAGCATGCACAATCCCTTATATATAATGTGGTTGCTGTTTAGTTGCTACGTCGTGTCTGACTCTACAATCTCATGGGCTGTAGCCCACCAGGCTTTTTCATCCATAGGATTCTCCAGGCAAGAATGCTGGAGTGGGTTGCTATTTCCTTCTCCAGGGGATCTTCCCGACCCAGGGATTTAACCTGCTTCTCCCGCACTGGCAGGTGGACTCTTCACCACACAGCCACCTGGGAAGTCCATGAAATTACATGCTTATAGCAAAAAAAGTATTCTTTGTTTATCTGGAATCCAATTTTAACTGGGCGTTCTGTATTTTCACTTGACATATCTGGTGACCCTATGAGTTCAGGATGCCTGGAGATATTTAAACGAGAAAGTTCTTGAGACAATTGAAATGTATGGGTTGGATATTCGAGAGAAAGATCTAAAGACCAAGGCAAGGCAGTCACAGTGAATTTTAAAATTTTGCCAGAGAATCATTTCACAAAGTGGGCATCACCATCCCATTTCAAACTGTTTGTGACCTAGGAATTAGTGTTCCTTAGGAGATATAATTGTGAATACCTGCTTGAGGTGAAGGGGCCCTTTTGATTCCCTCCGAGCAGTGAGGGTCATTCTTTAGCTGTCTTCTCCCATGCGTGCGTGCTAAGTCACTTTAGTCATGTCTGACTCTGTGTGACCCCATGGACTGTAGCCCACCAGGCTCCTCCGTCCATGGGATTCTCCAGGCAAGAATACTGGAGTGGATTGCCATCTCCTCCTCCAGGGGATCTTCCCAACCTAGGGATCAAAGCCGGGTCTCTTCTGTCTCCTGCATTGGCAGGTGGGTTCTTTACCAGGAGTGCCACCTGGGGAGCCCAGCTGTCCTCTCGTTACCAGTCAACTTGACCAAAACATAGCCCATATCCAGACGCGAAGGCTGACATCATATCCTTTTTGTCAGTGACCTTCTGAAATCAATGGACCAAGGTAGAAAAGTAGCTGATTGATGGTAGAAAAGCTTTTCGTAATGAACCCTAAAACAACAGCATAAAATTTAGCTAGAATATATTTCTTAACTACCATAGGCAACAGAATTTACTAGAATATAGCTGACTCTTGAACAACATGGGTTTGAATGGCACAGGTCCACATACACACAGATATTTTTCATTACATATAGTGCCTGTATTTTAATTTTACAGAGTTTTAAATTAACTAAGTGTAGGGAAAAGTTTGTGTTTGATTAGTGATCATAATATGTGGGATCAAAAGAACTGGGGTTTGAGTCCTGATTCTTTTTAAAAAAATAATTTCATTTGCTTATTTGTTCATGGCTGTGCTGGGTCTTCGTTGCTGCACGCAGGTTTTTTCTACTTACGGCAAGTGGGGGCTACTCTTGGTTGAAGTGAGTGAGCTTCTCATTGCCGGGGCACAGCCTCCAGGATTGTAGGCTTCGGTACTGCGGCCTGTGGGCTCAGTAGGTGTGGCACATGGACCCAGCAGTCCCTAGCATGTGGGATCTTCCCGGACCAGGGATCAAACCCGTGTCCCTTGCCCTGGCAGGTGGATTCTTATCCACGGTGCCACAAGGGAAGTCTTTGAGCCCTGATTCTATCCAAACTGTTTCAGCTTCCTGCCTTTGGGTGAGTCATTTATCAATTCCTTGGTTTTTGAGGCAGAGAAGGCAGTACCTGGATTTTGAACTGCATGGGAAGTCGGTACCTCCAACCTCCAAGTTGTTCAAGGGTCACCTGTATAAATAAACCTTTTTGAAAAGCAGATATCTTTAGCACCCCCAAATAACTGATACATCTGTGAAAGTAAAAGTCGCTCAGTCCTGTCAGACTCTTTGTGACCCCATGGACTACACAGTCCGTGGAATTCTCCAGGCCAGAATACTGGAGTGGGTAGCCTTTCCCTTCTCCAGGTGTTCTTCCAACCGAGAGAAACCCAGGTCTCCCGCATTGTGGACAGATTCTTTACCAGCTGAGCCACAAGGGAAGCCCAAGAATACTGGAGTAGCCTATCCCTTCTCTGGCAGATTTTCCTGACCCAGGAATTGAACCAGGGTCTCCTGCATTGCAGGCAGATTCTTTACCAACTGAGCGATCACCTGTAGACAATTATAATTTAAAGATATCCTACTACTTGATTATCGGCTTGTTCAGAATAGTTAATGATTTTATCCTAATGTTACTGAAAGCAATGATCATGGCAGTTTTTCAGAGTAGTAGGATATTTGGGGGCGGGGCGGGTGGCGGGGGGTATATAAAGATCACAGCTGTCTTTTCTGGCTGGCCAGGATTCCTTGTACCTTGCTGCTGCTGCCTTCAGGGTGAAGGCAGGGTCTAGAACAGTGTGTGGTTGCCTCAGCAACCCCAGCCCCAGCAGAGATGTTCGTAATGCTTTATGTGAGTCTCATTTCCATTGATTTTGGGACCCCCTCCCCACCCCACCAATACAGAACGTTCAGCCTTTGCAAATTCCCTCCCAATTATTTCTAGGCATTGCTGGAAAGTGCCTTGCTCACCAACAAGCTCTGTTCGCTGCCTCCCCATGGCTCTGGTTTTGTTTTCTAATCTCTCTGCTCCTCCTGGCCATGTGGAAGGAGAAAGGCTGTGTACTGACCTCGCAGGAATTCTTCCCACGCATCCACAGCCTCCTTCCAGGTCCTGCTGCCCCAGGTAGCAGAGGGCCACCAGGTCATCTTGAAACCCTCCGGGTTCTCTGTGCAAGTGGGGAAGCACACTGTCTCCATCCTTGGTATGCTTCTTTGTCTTCATGCTAAAGCAGTATTGACTTGTACCAAAGACTTAGAGAGATCTTAGTAAAATAGTTCTCATCCCTTCCATCAAGTTTATCACCAGTGGATGGTAAACATTCTGTGCTAAGAGGTCACAGTGACACCTGCTGGTGAAAGGAAACATTTTCAGCTACACCTAATTTTTTTTTTTTTTCCTAGAGTTTATGAAACTTTGTAGTCTGGCCAAGATAACCCTGATAACTCAGCTGGTAAAGAATCTGCCTGCAATACAGGAGACACAGGAGATGCAGGTTCGATTCCTGGGTTGGGAAGATCCCCTGGAGAAGGAAATGGCAACCCACTCCAGTGTTCTTGCCTGGGAAATCCCATGGACAGAGGAGCCATGGGAGGCTACAGTCCATGGGGCCGCAAAGACTCGGACACAGCATAACACAGGGCACGCAACACACACAAGACAACACTGACCAGTACAAACAGGTCCGATATCTGATTGGCCAGAAATAGTTTCTTTTTAAAGTGCTGTTCTGTGTATTTTTAATGATGAGTATATAATATTTACTATTTAAGTAACTATAGGAGATTCTAACCTAAATGGGTGAGCAGGTAAGGGAATAGTTTAGAAGACCTCGAAATTCTAGGATTTTTTTTTTTTAACATTTAAAAATACTAATTTACCAGCTGTTTTGGAACTCTGTGCAGTGAGTTTCTACCTCCAGTTCTACAAAGACACGAAATACACGAATGGACAACAAATTTGTATCCCACTCACCCACGGTGATATGAAATGGTAATTAGATACGTGACTCTGAGAGCTGTAGAGCCTGGGTTCCAATCCCAGATCTGACATTAACAGCTGTTACCTTGGGCAAGTAACTGAAGTTTTCTGGGGCTCAGTTTTCTAATCTATAAAGTGAGAATAAAGATAATAAAAGTTACCTCATGGGAATTAGTCCTGACCTAGTATGTACAATATGAGCAAATATGGTCCCTGAAATATAGTAAGCACTCTGAGTTTTAAGGATTATTATGCAATTTAAGTAGCATTATTAAAGGCTTCATGTTAGTCTTGAATGATAATCTGGAGAAGAGTTGGGAGTGAAAGAAATAAAACAGAGCTTCAGATATGTCAGATATTTTATCAAAATCAACATGAAGGCAAAATGAATCCATCAGATAATCCTAAAATTTACAAACCTTCTTGAAACTTTAAAACAAGAAAATTTTTGCTGTTCTAAAAGTTTTATAAATTGTTTTATCTTCACTAGCCATTGAATATACTGAAAAAAAAGTTGAGACAAAATAGAAAATCACCTTTGCATTAAAATAGAGTTCACTTGCTTTTAAAANAAAAAGAAGATGACCACAACAATTACAGAAAGAGTTGCCCTGTGGTCAATACAGATTCAGCCTAGACCTCTATATTGTTTTAAAATAGGTTTGCACAACTTCTAGAGCCAGAACTATTTTGGAGGGACACAGACTCGAAAGAAAACAAAGCGATATCAACAATTTGGTTGTTCCCCAGCGGTGGAAGAGGGAGTCTTAACCACTGGGCCACCAGGGAAGTCCCTAGAAATCACAAACAATATAAATTATAACTCTCATTGAAGGATTATCTCAATTTTCTCTACAACTGGTCTCTTAGTGTCTGACTGATGGACCACATCAGAGGGCCTACCACCAGCCTGGGTTATGTCTTCTTTATTCAGTCTTGGTCTATTTGAAGGACTGGCTACGCCCTGAGTTGAGCTACTGACCCAGTTAAAGCCAATAGATGAGTCTACAACTTTCTGCATCTATCCAGTTTTATTCAGGCTCAGTTATTGATCTACAGACAGACATGCTGAGAAGTTTCTTAACAGGAAGGTTTTATGAAATCTTAATTATTTTGATAAACAGCTCTTATGCAATATACCAGCTCAGTCTAACTTTCGTAGTACACTTGTGAAACCTTGGCACTGTGGGCTGAGTTCTTGCTAATTCATAGGTGGATCAATACAGACAATTTTCAAGTGGCCTTCGATATAAAACACATCAGCTCAACTACTTACAGCTGTGGCCCACAAAAGATGTGTGCTAAAATATTGTCTGAACCAGGCAATTTTTTTTTTGTAGAACTGCCCTTGGCCCTAATTCATCTAGATGTGTGAGATAGTACTGTGCTATTACTATCCATTAAAATGCTTTTGAAGTTATAAACATTTACTCACTCATTCCACAATCTTTTGTTTGGCCAGCTATAGACTAGATGGAGTTCGAGATGCCAGGGAGAAACTATTGAACATAACAGACAAGGTCCTTGCTTTTATGGAATTTGTATTCTAATGGAAGAGACAGTTCAGTTCAGTTCAGTTGCTCAGTCGTGTCCGACTCTTTGCGACCCCATGAATCACAGCATGCCAGGCCTTCCTGTCCATCACCAACTCCCAGAGTTCACTCAGACATCCATTGAGTCATTGATGCCATCCAGCCATCTCATCTTCTGTCGTCCCTTTCTCCTCCTGCCCCCAATCCCTCCCAGCATCAGAGTCTTTTCCAATGAGTCAACTCTTCGTGTGAGATGGCCAAAGTACTGGAATTTCAGCTTTAGCATCATTCCTTCCAAAGAAATCCCAGGGCTGATCTCCTTCAGAATGGACTGGTTGGATCTCCTTGCAGTCCAAGGGACTCTCAAGAGTCTTCTCCAACACCACAGTTCAAAAGCATCAATTCTTCGGCACTCAGCTTTCTTCACAGTCCAACTCTCACATCCATACATGACCAAGGAAAAACCATAGCCTTGACTAGACAGACCTTAGTTGGCAAAGTAATGTCTCTGCTTTTGAATATGCTATCTAGGTTGGTCATAACTTTTCTTCCAAGGCGTAAGCATCTTTTAATTTCATGGCTGCAATCACCATCTGCAGTGATTTTGGAGCCCCTCAAAATAAAGTCTGACCCTGTTTCCACTGTTTCCCCATCTATTTCCCATGGAGTGATGGGACTGGATGCCATGATCTTCATTTTCTGAATGTTGAGCATTAAGCCAACTTTTTCACTATCCTCTTTCACTTTCATCTAGAGGCTTTTTAGTTCCTCTTCAGTTTCTGCCATAAGGGTGGTGTCATGTGCATATCTGAGGTTATTGATATTTCTCCTGGTGATCTTGATTCCAGCTTGTGTTTCTTCCAGTCCAGCGTTTCTCATGATGTACTCTGCATAGAAGTTAAATAAGCAGGGTGACAATATACAGCCTTGACATACTCCTTTTCCTATTTGGAACCAGTCTGTTGTTCCATGTCCAGTTCTAACTGTTGCTTCCTGACCTGCATACAGATTTCTCAAGAGGCAGGTTAGGTGGTCTGGTATTCCCATCTCTTTCAGAATTTTCCACAGTTTATTGTGATCCACACAAAGGCTTTGGCATAGTCAATAAAGCAGAAATAGATGTTTTTCTGGAACTCTCTTGCTTTTTCGTTGATCCAGCAGATGTTTGCAATTTGATCTCTGGTTCATCTACCTTTTCTAAAACAAGTGTGAACATCAGGAAGTTCACGGTTCACGTAATGGAAGAAGACAAACAAGTAGCTAATAGCACAGATTCATATACAAATCAAATATAGAAAAGAAACAGGGTAATGAGATTTACTGGGCCTGGGTGGAAGGTTAGATAGAGTGGTATGGGAAGACTTCCTGGAGGAGGTGGCATTTGAATCAAAACCAAATGTGTTGTACTTTGGAATCCTGGGAAGATTGGGGAAAAACACATTTCACACTTTGACTGTATACCACAGGGAAGTCTGTTCAATATTCTGTAATAACCTATACTGGAAAAGAATCTGAAAAAGAATGGATATATACGTATAAATATATACATATATCTAAATGACTTTGCTATACGTCTGAAACCAACACAACATTGTAAATCAACTATATTTACAATATAAAATAAAAATTTGTAAAATGTTGAGCAAACATAATAAAAAAGAATAAGGTCAAAATTATCAACATGTTTAATAAGGAGTGATGCAGACGCTCCAATACTTTGGCCACCTGATGTAAAGAGCAGACTCATTTGAAAAGACCCTGATGCTAGGAAAGATTGAAGGAGGAGAAGAAGTGGTTGACAGAGGATGAGATAGTTAGATAATATCACCAACTCAGTGGATGAGAGTTTGTGAGCAAATCCTAGGAGATAGTGAAGGAGAGAGAAGCCTGGCGTGCTGCAGTCCATGGGGTCTCAAAGAATCAGACATGACTTAGAGAGTGAACAATGAATAACAGAAGACGTATTAAAGTCCTAACCGCTGGGTCCTGTGACAATGACCTTATTGGGAAATAGGGTTTTTGCAGATTAATTAAGGTGTAAGAGCAGCTGAGGTCCTGCTGGACTAGGGTGGCCCCTTATTCCAGTAGGACTGATGTTAGAGAAGAGAAGGGACACAGAGTCAGATGTACCCAAAGAGTACATGCCACATGAAGACACGGACACACAGCAGGAAGATGGCCAGGCCATGATGGAGACAGAGATAGGGGCAACGCATCTACAAGCCTAGACGTGCCAGGGACTGCTGGCAGCACCAGATGCCAAGAGAAAGGCATGGGACAGGTTGTCTTCGACTGGCTTCAGTGAGAGTGGGCCCTGGCAACACCTTCATTTCAGACTTCTAGGCTGTGAAACTGCAAGAGACTGCGTTTCTGCTGTGTTGAGCCACCCCGTTTGAGGGACTTGCTTAAGACAGTCCTATGTAACTCAGAAAAGTCCTTCCTGGCTCTCACAACCTTGCTGCTCCCCTCCAGGGGTACCTGTTGGCAGGCAAAGGAGAAATGAGGTTTGTGGAGACCCACGGTTGCAAAGCAGGATGAGAAAACATGAGCTAAGTAATGCAAATAATAGCTAGTACAGTCTCTGAGATCTTAGGTAAGTTGAAAAACTTCTTCAATACTCAGTCTCTCCATGTATAAACTAGGGAGAATAATGCTATGGGGTCCTCATAAGGGTGTCGAGAGAATAAATGCCCATCGTTGACTTAGTTTAGCCTTGTGAAAAGAAAGCGCTTAATAAGATACTTCTTCACATACTGAAAATCTTTAACGTGAGTTGAAACTGAAGGAAAAAGTGCTTTCTTTCCTGAGCAAATTTATGGCATGCCCACCCTACTTTGGGTGGGAAATAACAGCGGGATTAAATGTCAACTCTCAGGACAATTAAACAAACTCTCTGCATTCAGAGATGGGAGAGAACACATTTGTAACAAATCTACCAGGCCAGAAGATGCTACTCGGAAATAACACCTTAAATATCTAAGTTCCATAAATCCTAGTCCTTTCAGCATTTCTACTAACAAACTGAACCTGAGGGGGAAAACAGAGCAGTCAGTTTTTTAAATGTCATATAACAAGTATCAACAATGCTGATACCAAAAACACTGGACTGCTTTAGTCCTTCAAGAAGGTGCCTTCTGCTGCCTCTAACTTGTATGGGTTGGACATTTTTATTGCTCCTGGTCACACAGCACGTTTCCTACAAAGCAAACATCTGCTGGATCATTGAAAAAACAAGAGTTCCAGAAAAACATCTTTTTCTGCTTTATTGACTATGCCAAAGCCTTTGACGTGTGTGTGGATCACAATAAACTGTGGAAAATTCTGAAAGAGATGGGCATACCAGACCACCTGACTTGCCTCTTGAGAAACCTGTATGCAGGTCAGGAAGCAACAGTTAGAAGTGGACATGGAACAACAGACTGGTTCCAAATAGGAAAAGGCTGTCTACTGTCACCCTGCTTATTTAACTTATATGCAGAGTACATCACGAGAAATGCTAGACTGGAAGAAGCACAAGCTGGAATCAAGATCGCCAGGAGAAATATCAGTAACCTCAGATATGCAGATGACACCACCCTTATGGCAGAAAGTGAAGAGGAACTAAAGAGCCTCTTGATGAAAGTGAAAGAGGAGAGTGAAAAAGTTGGCTTAAAGCTCAACATTCAGAAAACAAAGATCATGGCATCCGGTCCCATCACTTCATGGCAGATAGATGGGGAAACAGTAGAAACAGTGTCAGACTTTATTTTTTTGGGCTCCAAAATCACTGCAGATGGTGATTGCAGCCATGAAATTAAAAGACGCTTACTCCTTGGAAGGAAAGTTATGACCAACCTAGATAGCATATCCAAAAGCAGAGACATTACTTTGCCAACAAAGGTCCATCTAGTCAAGGCTATGGTTTTTCCAGTGGTCATGTATGGATATGAGAGTTGGACTGTGAAGAAAGCTGAGTGCTGAAGAATTGATGCTTTTGAACTGTGGTGTTGGAGAAGACTCTTGAGAGTCCCTTGAACTGCAAGGAGATCCAACCAGTCCATTCTGAAGGAGATCAGCCCTGGGCGTTCATTGGAAGGACTGATGCTGAAGCTGAAACCTCAATACTTTGGCCACCTCACACGAAGAGTTGACTCATTGGAAAAGACTCTGATGCTGGGAGGGATTGGGAGCAGGAGGAATAGGAGACGACAGAAGATGAGATAGTTGGATGGCATCACCGACTCGATGGACCTGAATTTGAGTGAACTCTGGGAGTTGGTGATGGACAGGGAGTCCTGATGTGTTGTGATTCAGGGAGTCGCAAAGAGTTGGACATGACTGAGCGACTCACCTGAACTGAACTGAAAGGGTCATTGCTGAATCCATTTCATTCTTTTCCGGTTATGATAACAAGCTAAGCTTTAAAATGAAAAATTAAAAGGTGAAAATAAATTTGGACATATTCTAGGAGATGACTGGAGTAAGTTTGCTCAAGTTCAGTTCAGTTCAGTCACTCAATCGTGTTTGACTCTTTTCGACCCCATGAGCCGTAGCAGGCCAGGCTTCCCTGTCCATCACCAACTCCTGGAGTTTACTCAAACTCATGACTATTGAGTCGGTGATACCATCCAACCATCTCATTCTCTATCATCCCCTTCTCCTCCTGCCTTCAATCTTTCCCAGGATCAAAGTCTTTTCAAGAGAACAATTTAAAAGGAGGTTACAGAAATACAGATTCATTTCTCTTTTCCTTAAGCATGTCCATGCTCAGAATTCACAAGAGTTGACTCCAAGGAGAGGGGCAGCATGAACATTTGGGGTCTGCAAATGTCCTGTGTATATTACAGGGCAATTGCTGGGTCCTGATGATGCCTCCCTAGGTCAGACCCCATAGCTCAGTCCCCACCTCCCAGCCCCTCAAATAGTAGCTCTGACTTCTTCAGTGGCCGCCATGCATCATACCCCATACCAAGCATAAGGAAAACAGAGGTGAACACAGACTTGGAGCCTAGTGGGGAAGACAAACCCTGACCAGTAATTGCATGTGTAATGATTCTTTAAACTTCTGGAAAGCACTTGTGTTCAGGTCATCCTTAGATGCTTTACGGCAGTGGTCTTCAACATTTTTGGCACCAGGGACCAGTTTCATGGAAGACATTTTTTTCCATGGATTGGGCAAGTGGGAGATGGCTTCAGGATAATTCAAGTGTGTTATACTTATTGTTCATTTTACTTTTCTATAATTATTACATAAGCTCCACTTCAGAGCATTAGGCACTGGGTCCTGGAGACTGGGGACCCCTGATTTAAGGGTTTTGCTTAGCCCAAACTTGTTTTTTTGAACAAACATCCAAGACTGAGCATGGCTAACCACTGCAGAGTGTCTGGCTTCTACCAACCTTCAGGGGCTCTCTGGCCAAATCCCTGGCTGGATCTCAAATGTCCAGTTGCTCTAAACCTATTAGAAATTCACCCAAGAAAGTGCTTGGCAAACCTCTGGTTTTGAGTCCCCCCCCTGCTGTGATGCCCTGGGGTTCTAAGAGCACTCTGCCAAAGGCAAAAACCTCTCAGGGATCTCTTAGTTGCCTAAGGGTGAACATCCACTAACAAGTGGCTACCCAAACACCGAGTTCATCTGCACAGGATTTGTTTTCAATGAAGAGCACTGGGAGCCTGATCAAACAGACCACTCACTTATCAGGACTGAAACATTAAATGAAAACTCATGAATAAACTCATGAAAAAAGCCACTCAGAGAAATATCCCATTTTCCTGATATCAAGAAGAGATCTGAAAAGTTTCAGCATTACTATCTCAAGGAAGAAGTGGAAGTAGCAACAGACTTTATTTTCTTGGGCTCCAAAATCACTGCAGATGGTTGACTGCGGCCGTGAAATTAAAAGATGCTTGTTCCTTGGAAGGAAAGCTATGACAAACCTAGACAGTATATTAAAAGCAGTCCGTATAGTCAAAGCTATGGTTTTCCTGTAGTCATGTATGGATGTGAAAGTTGGACCATAAAGAAGGCTGAGGACCAAAGAAGTGGTGCTTTTGAACTGTGGTGTTGGAGAAGACTCTTGAGAGTCCCTTAGACAGCAAGAAAATCAAACCAGTCAGTCCTAAAGGAAACCAACCCTGAGAATTCATTGGAAGGACTGATGCCGAAGCTGAAGCTCCAATACTTTGGCCACCTGATGCAAAGAGCTAACTTATTGGAAATGACCTTGATGCTGAGGAAAATTAAAGGCAAGAGGAGAAGTGGGCAGCAGAGGATGAGATGGTTAGATAGCATCACTGACTCAGTGGATGTGAATTTGAGCATACTCTGGGACATAGTAAAAGCCAGAGGATCCTGGCCTGGCATGCTACAATCCATGGTGTTGCAAAGAGTTGGACATGACTTAGAGACTGACCCTCAACAACCTCAAGCTCTTAAAACATGTGGCCATGTGAGGAGTCCGCTGAAATGAATACCAGATAGTCATTAGCAGAGGCAGAATTAGGGGCAAGCATGTTAAAATTCTATTATTTTTACATGGAGGTGTCAGAAGCTGTTGTTATGCCCAGAGTCCAAGTCTCCCAAAACTGAGAGAATAAGACGTCCACAGCAATGCAAAAACATAAAGGGGTTTTATTACTAGCCCGGGCTAGGGCTCCCGTCTCATCCAGCGCAGTGGAGTCTTGACGAGAGCCCTGAGCTCTGAATTACAGCTGCTTATATAGAGGTGGTCTTTTGTCTGAGCAATAGTTTAGTTGGTGTGTGGTGATTGACTCAACCTTGGGTCATCATGGTGATTGACATAACCTTGATTGACTCAACCTTGGGTCATCGGGGACCTTGGTGTCATCAGGGACCTTGATGTTATAGGGGGCTTCCTAGAATTATGACTCATGCTTACAAGAACCTGAGGCTTAGGCCTAGTGTGAGGCCACATGAGCCTGTCATGGCTCAGGTCAGGTCCCAACAGCTGTAAGTGAAGATGCAGGAACCAATGAGTTCTATCAGATTTGAAAAAGGGATGTTTGTCATTTTCTTCCACAGAGCAGCCTTCTCACTAAGACCTCTTCTCGCCCCCACCAGTTGTACAATCCCTTGATGTGTTCAAATTGCTCTTTATCATGGAACATATACTTTTGACCCTGTGCGAGCCAGAAATGCTATTGGATTCTATGTCATTATGCATGGGACCAGCATTGTTTCAAAGGAATGGATGCAAAGCTCAGTACTTTAGAGCAAGGGGGCATGATGAAAAAGAGACAGAAAATACACCAGAAAGTATGGTGTCCTTGGCAGAAACAGCCCCATGTGTGGCCAGAGCTGTTGGCATCTGCAGGACAGGCTTTGAGATTTCCTGGAAGATGCCTTCTCCCTCAGGCATCCATGTCTTCTGTCCTGAGTGTTCCAAAAAGTCCCCCAGAAGGAGCTCTGCAGTTTAAACAGGCTCACAGAATTTGAGAGCTTCAGGGTGGAGCGGGGAGGGATCGCATTAAGAAGGCTTAGTTTTTATGTTTAGGCTATTGCTATGGCTTTTCATAAAGCTGAAAATAGGGCTCCGAGGGAAAGATACTCACAGAGGATCTTTGAAAGGATTACCATATTGATCTCGTCCATAACTAATTCTGTGTAACATTCCACAGCTGCTGTCTGAAATAATGGGGGTGCTCATCTCAGTTGTGTCCTACTCCTTGGTGACCCATGAACTATAACCCTCCAGGCTTTCCTGTGCATGGAATTTTCCAGGCAGGAATATTGGAGTGGATTTCCATTTCCTACTCCAGTCTGTACTAAATATTTGGTGCCAATAAAAGGAGATGACATGATATCAAAGTGAAATTTGGGCTCTGAAGTTAGACTTCATGGGTTTCATATTGTGGGGTTTATTTATTTATTTTTTTTTGGTGGGGGATTCCCGGGTAGCTCAGCTGGTAAAGAGTCTGCCTGCAATGCAGGAGACCCTGGTTCAATTCCTGGGTCAGGAAGTTCCCTTGGAAAAGGGACAGGCTACCCACTCCAGTATTCTTGGGCTTCCCTGGTGGCTCAGCTGGTAAAGAATCCACCTGCAATATGGGAGATATGGGTTCAATCCCTGGGTTGGGAAGATCCCCTGGAGAAGGGAAAGGCTACCCACTCCAGTATTCTGGCCTAGAGAATTCCATGGACCATATAGTCTATGGGGGTCACAAAGAGTTAACACGACTGAGTGATTTTCACTACACTAACATTTAAAGAACATGACTCAGGTGCCCTACAGTGCCACGCTACTTGGAGTATGCTTTTCTTCCTTCCTCTGTAAAGCAAAAGGTTTTATACTTGAGTGAGTGAGTTTCCACCTGTGTCTGCACGCAGCGCTTCTTAGAGGGAGAGCCCAGCAATGAGAATACTTCACTGCTGTTTTGCTAAAGAACGTTGCTACTGGTGGTTCAGCGGTAAAGAATCTGTCTGCCAATGCAGGAGATGCAGGTTCAATCCCTGGGTCAGAAAGATCCCCTGGAGAAGGAAATGGCAACCTACTCCAGTATTCTTGCCTGGAGCATCCCATGGACAGAGGAGCCTGGCGGGATACAATCCATGGGGTCATAAAAAGTTGGACACGACTGAGTGACTAAGCAAAGAACAGTTGGTCTTCATATTTTGGGATTTCTTTGTATTTTTAAAATTGAAATATAGTTGATTTACAATGTGTTCATTTCTGCAGTATAGCAAAGTGATTCAGTTACACGTGTGTATACGTTATTTTTTATATGTTTTCCCATTCTGGTTTATCATAGGATATTGAATATAGTGCCCTGTGCTATACAGCAGGACTTCGTTGCTCATCCATTCTATATAACTTCAAACTCCCAATCCATCCCCTCTCCCCTTGGCAATCACAGGTCTATTCTCTATGTCTGTGAGCCTGTTTCTGTTTTATGGATAGGTTAATTTGCATCATATTTTATATTCCACATTTGTGGAATTCGTCTCTCTTTCTGAATTACTTTACTTAGTATGATAATCTCTAGGTCCATCCATGTTGTCGCAAATGGCATTCTTTCTTTTTTATGACTGAGTAGTACTCCATTGTATATATGTACAACTTTATCCATTCATCTGTCGATCAACATTTGGTTTGCTTCTGGGTCTTGATTACTGTGAACAGCACTGCTATGCACAGAGCGGTACATGTATCTTTTTGAATTAGAGTTTTGTCCAGATGGGTTTCATGTTTTGGACCTGCCATTTTCCCATTTTCCTGTGGCTTCATGATGCACAGAAGTATTCCAGGTCATTGCATTTCATTGTGTGTGTGCTCCGTTGCTCAGCTCTGTCCCACTCTTTTCAACCTCTGGCCATGGGATTTCCCAGGCAAGAATACTGGAGTGGGTTGCCATTTCTTCCTGAGCGACTGAGCGATCTTCTTGAGCCAGGGTGAGAACTTGCATCTTCTGCACTGGCAGACGGATTCTTTACCACTGAGTCCCCAGGGAAACCCTGCATTTCATTACCACATAGGGAATGGGAAGATTAATAGAACCAAATTTATAGGGTAAAGTGTTGTTTGTTATTAGCGATACATAATGCGGAAACCTAAAAGAGCTTATTTGTACCATGTACACAATCTTTCTTCTCAACTACATTGTGAGCTTTTTTCTGATAGGCATGACATCTTAGCTATTCCACACCGCCTGGCATGGGGTTAAGCACTTGCTGGTGATGCCTGACTGTTCGATAGTCTTTAACAGTTTCCTTCATGGCATCTTACTAGATGTGCAGTTTTAAAAGTTGTTCAATTTTCCCATGAACCATGAGGTAGTCAAGGAGATAGTTTCATCTCTAATTTATTATTGGGAAAACTAGCCTCTGGAATTAAATAACTTGTCTAAGCTCATCCAGTTAAAAATATCCAGAGCCAAACTCTGAACAACAGAGGTTGCTATTTCAAACTCAGTGGCTGTCCTGTCTGGGGCACTGGGGTCATTTACATGGTGCTCCCTCTTAATGTCTGGCCGGGTGTGGTTGATGGATGGGGTCATGGGTGACAGTGAATGCTGGGCACCTGGGGAGGTCACACAAAGAAGATGGGCAAGACACTGAGAGTGCAGTGCCATTCTAGCACATTCTAAACTCAGCCCATGACCAACTCAGTGGACATGAGTTTGAGCCGACTCTGTGAGATAGTGAAGGACAGGGAAGCCTGGCATGCTGCAGTCCATGTGAGGTTGCAAAGAGTCGGACACAACTTAGCAACTGAACACACATATATTCAGCTCTGTCTACCCGGTTTCCTCAGCTTCAGGCACGATGCCTTTGGCACCCACTCCAGCTGAAGGGAGGAGAGGCCGCAGAGAGAGAGTCGGCAGCAAGAGTGGAGGCAAAGCCAATCTGGTCTTTGTTTACCCTGCACACACGTGGGGCTGAGGCCAGCGCTCAAGGGCAGGGAGGACAAGGAGGGTGCCCTACTGCTCAGACCTCGGAACCCAGCACCCCGAGCCCGTGAAGGCAGCAGGCTCACTCTTCTTCCTTACTGCTGGAACAGAGGCGGGAAGGTGACGGTCTGTTTCCGCAGCCCTCCACTGGACACACAGAGAAAAATGGGGCTGGAATGCTGCTCCCCAGAGAAACAGCGGCATCTGGCCCCAGGGTTATTTTGTTATTTCTGTTGATAGGCAAGTTCATTCTCCTCTCCGAAATAAGTTAAAGAAGTAAGGAATGGTTGGCAACATTCCTGCTATGCCTGAGGAGTCTGGGTTATTGGCAGCATCTTTGTCTCCAGTAACTTTATAAGATAAAAGCTTGAACTGTGCATAGAGCCAGCTTAAAAATGTTACTTACAAACAGCTTGTTATCTCAGTCCTTGAGGAGCGACACCATGTTATTATTTCCTCCTCTTGCAGGTGTGTGTGTGTAGGGGTGTGTGTGTGTGTAGATGTGTATGTATGCATGTGTGTGTGTGTATGTCTCCGTGTATGTGTGTGTACTCAATGCTGCATGGCTTCTTTGGGGCGAGTTTGCAAAGTCTTTCTCCACAGCCCCACTTTTGTCTCTCAAGGCATTATTATCTACATATTATCCCCTTTGTGGATGAAGGCTATCCACTTAAAGCCTCTAATACATCACACGTGTACAAATGCCATGTCCAAAAGACAGCATCACTCGAGAGGCCCTGAGCTGGAATGACCCAGAATAAACCGGAGGTGGGGGGTTCTGCACCTTGAGACTCAGTGAGGTGAGAAGCTTAGGGGCAAGCAGTCATTCAGACATAAAACTCTTCCAGGAGCTAGAGATAATCCAGCATGTTCATAGATTATGAAATTAATTTGCGATATAGAACAGAGCCTCCCAGGTGGCGCTACTGGTAAAGAACTCGCCTGCCAGTGCAGGAGATGTGACACTTGAGTTCGATCTCTAGGTCAGGAAGATGCCCTGGAGGAGGGCATGGCAACCCACTCCAGTATTCTTGCCTGAGAAATGCCATGGACAGAGGGGCCTGGGGTGCTACAGTCCATAGAGCCACAAGGAGGCTAACACAACTGAAGCAACTTAGCACGCACGCAAAGGCACTTCTCTCCTGCTTTTTAAGCAAGGAGGCTCACATTTTCCCTGTGTAACGACCTTGCAAATTATAGAGCTGGCCCTGCTCAAGGCCTAATAAGTAAATAGGTCCACAGTGCAAAAGGAGGCTACATTTAGTGACCAGTCCAGGTGATGTTATCAGGAGGGAACATTTCAGGAGCTCACCTGTTAAAGGGCAAGTGAGCAAAATCCCTGGGTACCTGTGTGAGAAAGTCTAGGCATTCTTGTACCACGATTGGTCTGCAATGTGGCCTTTAGGGAGGAAGTCTACACGCACTCACTTCCACCTCACACACTCTTACATCCCCTGCTTGCCACACACCTGGGCGTCACTGGGCTGTGACCACAAGACCAAAGAAAATCAGGCTGGAAGGCAGCTATATGAGGGAATCGAAGTAGCAGTGTTTATTTCTCAAATAAATGCATGACAACCAAATACAGATGTATTTCTTCAAAGAATATCACTTTGAGATTTTGGCCATCTATGGTTTTTCTAGTAATCATGTACAGATGTGAGAGCTGGGCCACAAAGAAAGTTGAGAGCTGAAGAATCAATACTTTGAAACTTTGGTGTTGGAGAAGACTCTTGAGTCTCTTGGGGATCAAAGCAGTCAATCCTAAAGGAAATCAGTCCTGAATATTCATTGGAAGGACTGATGCTAAAGCTGAAGCTCTAATATTTTGGCCACCTGATACAAAGGGCCGACTCATTGAAAAAGACTCTGTTGCTGGGAAAGATTGAAGGCAGGAGGAGAAGGGGACGACAGAGGATGAGATGGTTGGATGGCATCACCAACTCAACGGACATGAGTTTGAGAAAACTCCAGGAGATAGTGAAGGACAGGGAAGCCTGGTGTGTTGCAAGCCGTGGGGCTGCAAAGAGTTGGACATGACTTAGCAATTGAACAATTTGCCTCTAGTTAAAATAAAACAGAAAGCTCAGATGTAAGGACTCAGAGGACATCTAAAACCACAGAATCAGTGATCAATATGTTTTGATATGGGAAAGAGGGTTATGGGAGGCTTGCAAAGGCCAGGGATAAACCACCTTTGAAGACAGGATGGAGGTGAGTGAGTGAGTCACTTTTTTAGAACTATTGGTGACCCAAATTGAGCTTGAATTGTCTCTTCTACTATCACTGGACAAACGTAATGGTTTCATAAAAGTCTGGGTACAGTTAAACTTACATTTGTGATTAAAGGAGGAGCTATAATTAAAGAGGATTTAAAAATGTTCATTTTAATGAAATATCAACTTGGTATAATAGGGAGGAACAATAAACAGCTTAGTGATTTTAACTAAAAATCACAAAGAGAGGACTCTTGAGGACTGTCTATGAAAAATGGAAGAAAGGAAGAAATAGCCGCTATAATTAAATTTCTTGTGTTTTCATTTTTCCCTGAAAATGAGCACTAAGACAAGCCGCTCTAAGATTAGACATGATGCTATCTTTCCATCTTAGTTTCGTTGCTGTGTATTTCAATCTCCTTGTATTCACACCAACTCCTCCACACGCAGAGCCTGTCCATCACAGAGATGAACTTGTCTAGCTTATTGTTCATAAAGCTCAGACTAGCCGAAAATTATTTTGGTTTCCTTACTCAAATCAGATTTCAACTTTGATTTTTCAAAGGTTAATAGGTGACTATAGTGGTCTGTTGTGTCAACAGGGCCCTGAAAAAAAATTAATCTTGAAAGCAATACCAAAAGGTCAAAAGGAAGAAGTTGAAAATGCTATAATAAAGAATTACAGAGCCTGTTATGGTGGGGTTGGTTTTTTTTTTTTTTTTTAATTTAGAGGCATTTTAATTCAAACACAACAGCATGACTAATAAAATAAGACGGTATTGCTCAATGTGGTTCTGAAAGTGAAAAGAGACAAAAGGCACTGGAAGGGTGGGGAAACAGATTTCAGTAGCTCATGATCACCTTCTAAGAAGAGTAATGAAAGAGGAGAAATCCTAACAGAGGGTGGCAGGGAAAGGGATCCCTGACAAGGAATGTTTTTTTTAAGTGTTAGACGATGTGAATGCAATCAGTACCGAGTGCTACAGAAAATGCAAACAACCATTATTTCAGCACCGAAGAATTTGAATCTCTGAACTTCCATTAGCATGTAGGAGTGATTAATGTCCTGTTCCCATGGTGAATAGGATAATGTGGGGTACAGAAGTTGAGGGAGATGCTGGAACAAACTTAACCATCCTGTGCTGTTGTTAGTCATGCCATTGGCGTTTGTAAAATCCCAAGTTGCATTAAGGGACCCTCAGCAAAGGAGAGGGTGTGGAGGTATCTTTATATGGTGAATGGCTGTATGTGTGCATAGTGGGGACTGCATTCCTTCACGATTTAAAGAGGATAATGCTTATGTGACAAGCTGGTATAGTAAAGTTTCCCTTCTGCTGGCAAGAAACTGGCACTGACCCCTAAATCTACTCGCCTTTCATAAAACAAGAAGATAGATTAAAGAACCATGGGATTCTGTGGTCCAACATCATTTTTTCTGTGGCTGTGCTAGAGGTCTGTAAGATCTCAGTTCCTCAACCAGGGATCCAACCTGCACCCTCTGCAGTGGAATAGCAGAGTCTTAACCACTGGACTGCCAAGGAAGTCTCCCAACATTCTTTTTCTAGCTTCAAAGTTTCAAAAGAAAAAAATGAGTAAATAGAACCTTAACCACAAGAGTAAACACCAGAAGCTATTGTTGTTTAATTGCCCAGTTGTGTCCAACTCTTCTGCAACCCCACAGATTGGGACGTTTCAGGCAAAAATACTGGAGTGGGTAGCCATTTCCTTCTCTAAGGGATCTTCCCGACCCAGGGATCAAACCTTCATCTCCTGCCTGTGTCTCCTGAATTGCAGGTAGATTCTTTACCTCTGAGTCACTAGGGAAGCCCAAACACCAGAAGATGAAACCTAAAAACATAAGCAAAATATAAAATGAATATAACTTGATATATAAATAAATGAGAAATATGAGCAACTAATTCTTTAACGTAAAAACAAGAACAAAACCCACAAAGTTGGTTCCTCTTTTCAAACACTTTTCTGGGATATCTTTTTTGACTTGGTGGAATCTTGCTGAATGATTTGAACTGAACACCTGTCCAACGGTAAAAATAAAGGATGATAAGGTGCTGAGCACATTTGAGATCAGCTGGTAAAGAATCTGCCTGCAATGCGGGAGACCTGGTCTGATACCTGGGTTGGGAAGATCCCTTGGAGAGGGGAAAGGCTACACACTCCAGTATTCTGGCCTGGAGAATTCCATGGACCACAGTCCCTGGGGTCGCAAAGAGTTGGATACGACTGAGCAACTTTCACTTCACTTCACTTGTTAGACATCACAGCTCAAACACTTCTAATGGCGCCCCACTGCCTTTGTAGTTAAAATTGCATTTGTTACCTATTGTTGCATAACTGACCACATCTCAGTGGCTGAGGAACACATGTATTTATTATCTTACAGTTTCTGTGAGTCCAGGGTTAGGAGTCTGAGCACAGCTTAGCTGGTCCTCTGCTTGGGGTCTCACCAAGCAGCCGTCGAGCTGTGGTCCAGACCTCAGTTCTTGTCAGAGGCTCAGTGTGGAAAGATCCACTTCCACTCTTCCTGGGCTGTTAGCAGAAATGTTCTTCTTGTTGGCTACGGAATTCATGATTCACGATGGCTTGCTTCTTCAGAGCTGGTGTTGGAGAAAGGGAATTTAGTCTCTCCACAGTGTGACCCCATTCAAAGTTTTAGGACTTACCCATCCCCAGAACTACTCGTCCAGATGTACTTTTTCTTTAACATTCCAGCACAGCTGGACCTCATGTATTACCTGAACACTTCCTTCAAATCCTCGGCCTTTGTATTTTTACATAAAGTCTTGAAAATACCCCTTAAAACATCTACCTTTGTCTGTATTTTTCTTTTTTGGGGCTTGTGGGATCTCAGTTCCCCAGATCAGAGATTGAACCTGGACATGACAGTGAAAACACTGAATCCGAACCACGAGACCAGGGGACTCCCTGGCGTCTTGTTGCTGTAGAGTTGCCCAGTTGTGTCCGACTCTTTGTGACCACATGGACTGCAGCACACCAGGCTTCCCTGTCCTTTATTATCTCCAGGAGGTTGCCCAAGTTCATGTCCATTGCATCAGTGATGCCATCCAGCCAGCTCATCCTCTGATGCCCTCTTCTCCTTCTGCCCTCAATCTTTCCCAGCATCAGAGACTTTTCCAATGAGTCGTTTGCATCGAATGATCAAAATATTGGAGCTTCAGCTTCAGCATAGTCCTTCCAGTGAATATTCAGGGTTTATCTCCCTTAAGACTGATTGGATTGACTGGTTTGATCTCCTTGCTGTCCAAGGGACTCTCAGGAGTCTTCTCCAGTACCACAGTTTGAAGACATCAACTCTTTGGCACTCCGCCTTTTTTACAGTCCAGCTCTGAGAGCTGCATGTGACCACCGGGAAGACCGTAGCCTTGACTATATGGACTTTGTCGGCAGAGCAGTATCTCTGCTTTTCAACACACTGTTTAGGGTTGTCATAACTTTCCTGCCAAGAAGCAATCATCTTATTTCATGCCGATTTCATGGCTGCAGTGACTGTCTGCAGTGATTTTGGAGCCCAAGAAGAGGAAATCTGTCACCACTTCCACCATTTCCCCTTCTATTTGCCATGCAGTAATGCTGCTGGATGCCATGATCTTAGATTTTTTAAAATATGTAGTCTTAAGTCGGCTCTTTCACTCTCCTCCTTCACCCTCACCAATAGCCTCTTTGCTTTCTGCCCTTACATCTACCTTTGTCTAAATCCCACCCAAAGTCCATCTCAAAGGTGTGCTATATGCCTTTCTGAAATGTAATATTCTGCAAATACTTCCCATGACAATTGGCAAGCCTACCATCTACTTTTGGTTCATTTCAGAGGAATCAACTTTAAGAAGCACTGGCTGCTGCCCGAAATGTACATCCTAGGAAGATGGTTGGTCCAAGGGTTGAGGTTCAGACTCCAGAACTGATTCACCCTTTATTACTCCTTTTCTTTCCCTCGAGTTTCCAGGTTTGTCTTGTGATGTTCCACGTCAGCTTCTCAGTTTTATCAGATGCCTGGCAGTCCAGGCTGTCATGTGCTTGGTTTTCCAAATACTGATACTTTCTCTGCTCCAAGTTAGAGCTGCCCTTCCCTGCTAGGAATCGTTCTCCATACACCCTTCCTCTCTCCATTGAAACACTTGGTTCTCATCTTCAGTTGCTCTGTTTATTCAGGAAGTGCTTTAACTTTATGAAAATCACCTGAAGGAATCTCATTAATACGCACATTCCTGGAACTCACTCCCACAGTGTATAACAGTACATCTATTCTGGGTCCCAGGAATGAACTTTTTTTTCCCAAGCACCACAGGGGTCTCGGATGCAATACTCTGAGAAAAAAGCTTGTACCTATTCGACCCTATTTTCTAATTTCAAACCTTTCTCAAATTTCTCAAGGTTGCTTCTTCACAATCTCAGTCTCAATCTCAGTAGGTTATTTAGCTGAGTGGTTCTCAAACTTTTCTTTATATTATAACCACTGGGGAAGCTTATAAAAATCCCAACTGCCAACCCACTTCCCATACCAATTGCATGAAATTTTCCTTTGGGGTTAATTATTTTTAAATCAAGGTATAAATACAGTATTTATACACAGATTTTAAATATACTGTTCAATGAGTTTCAACAAACACATTCATCTCAGTAACCAGCATCCTGATCATGATATAGAGTATTTATATCTTGCTTTTGCTTGACCTTGATGGAATCAAAATGGAATCATCCAAAGTAGGTTTCATTGTTTCTGGCTCTCTTTTCTTTTTTTTTGCTCAATGTCACCCTTTTGAAACCATCCATGGTTGGCAGGAATATTCTTTAAACTTTTTGAAGTAGTTACAATGTGTAGTCAGGTTTGAGAATCAAAACATATCCAATTCATTTTCAACTTTCTATAGAGTGTTAACCAGAAGAGCTTCAAAAAGTACCAACATTCACGCCCACTTTCACAGGTTCTGATATAATTAGTCTGGGGTGAGAGCCAAGTATTGGCATTTTTGAAAGCTCCCCAATTGATTCTAATATTCTGCCAGCATTGAGAGTCTCTGAACTAGCCTCAGAGATAATGAAATTTTATCTCAAGTTTGTGCAGATCTTCTCCAAACCTTCTCTCCTATCTCATATGAATTGGTGGCCTTTCATTTTTCCACTTGTGCTCCTGGCCTAATCATAGCTGCTATTTTAGCAACACTTACTATGTAATATGCCAGTGACTTCCTATATATTATTTAAGTTTTACAACAGTCATGTTATCCCAGTGTGATAAATGAACAAAATAAGGTTTAGAAAGAGAAGCTTTACAGCTTATAAAGGTAGGTGTCAGAAGTCAAACACATGTTTATCATTTGCTGAGTCATAGATTCCAACCCTTATTATCATGTCATGTCAAGACTAAATGGACATGCCTTGCCCATTAATTATACCTCTTCAATCTTTTCTTCTCTGTTGGCTTTTTTCTTCCCCTCCATCTACAATAATGCTTAGGTTTTCTCTATCCTAAAATAAATAAAAATAAAAACCTTTCCTTTAAACCTATCATCTTCGAGCTATATCCTTATTTCTTTCTTCCCATCACTCCTAACCACTTGTGACTCCCGTTTTACTCCTCCATCCATTGCACAAACTAGTTTCAGGTGCCTGCCATGTGACTGAGTGGTTTTGAGGTCAGCAAGGATTTCCTAATTGCCCCAGTCAATCTTTCAGCTTAGTTTTCCTTCTGTAAATTCTCAACCACTTTCCCCCCACATTCTTTTTCATATGCTCAACTTACTGGACACATGCCAGTGGGAGACAGTTTAGTCTCAACTCTAACTAAAATAGCAATATTAATCAAGATCAATTAATCAAGATCAATGCTGAAGCTTCAATACTTTAGCCACCGAAAGTGAAGAGTCAACTCATTGGGAAAAACCCTGATGCTGGGAAAGATTGAGGGCAGAAGGAGAAGAGGGTGACAGAGGATGCGATGGTTGGATGGCATCATTGCAAAAGCCGGACATGACTTAGTGACCGAACAACAATAAAGACCAAATGAGGAACCAGATTTATGGTTATAGTGATAATTGCCTAACAACAGTAGGCAGTCGTCATAGCCTACTGTGTACGGATCGATGGCTCTGTAAGTTTCAGAGGAGACTATAAACTCCTCTCGGGATATAGTTAATTTTGTTGATTAGGTAAGACTCAAATTTTAAAATCTTTGTGTTTACTCAGTCACTCAGTTGTGTCTGACTCTTTGTGACCCCATGGGCTATAGCCTGCCAGGGTCCTTTGTCCATGGGATTCTCCAGGAATCTGAGTGGGTTGCCATTCCCTTCTTCAGGGAATCTTCCCAACCCAGGGATCGAACCTGGGTATCCTGCATTGCAGGTGGATTCTTTACCTTAATCTGAGCCACCAGGGAAGCCCTTATAATTCTATTAACAATTTCAAAGTGAATAAATGCTGGACTGCCTGGTTCAGACTACAAGTATAGTAAGTATTCAGAGAAGAGGAAATGCTTCTGGGAAAATATAACCATAGACTAGTGTTTTGGTAAGTCTTGAAGAAATTCTAAAATTCAAGCCCGAAAGATGGGATGGGAAGGGTGTTCCAAAAAGGTGGCCCTCCACCAGCAAAGCCAAAGAGCTCTTTTCCTTGATGATGGTTTTGTTAATGCAAGTTTGTTTGCCGGAGCACACAGTGACCAGACAAACTAGAACATCGGAGTTTGGAGCAGAGAAAAGTTTATCGCAACACCATGCAAAGAGATGGGTAACTAATGCCCTGAAAAAACCCTGAAAGTGAAAGTGAAGTCACTCAGTCGTGTCCGACTCTTTGTGACCCTGTGGACTGTAGCCTACCAAGCTCCTCTGTCCATGGGATTCTCCAGGCAAGAATACTGGAATGGGTTGCCATTTCCTTCTCCAGGGGATCTTCCCGACCCAGGGATCAAACCCGGGTTTCCCACATTGGAGGCAGACGCTTTAACCTCTGAGCCACCAGGGAAGGCCAGAAGGACTCCTCAAAGCACTTTTAAAAGCCAAGTGAGGGAGGAGGGGTCGCAGGATCTGTGATCAGCTTGTGCACAAATCTCTGATTGGCTGATGGTGCGGCAGCAGGGTGGTGTCACAGGGGTTAATATTATCAGTCCTTAAGCTCCAGGAGTCCTGGGGGTATGTGCTCTTGGTCAGATAGTTAACCTCTTCCATTTGTTGGAAAAGAAGGGGATTTTAACATCTGCAAAACAACTCAGGAAATCTGCATCAAATCCTATTATGTAGGTACTTCAGAGAGGAGCTATACAGAGGATACGAGGGCATGGGGCCTGGCTTTTCTATAGCACGTTTTCTTTAGTCTCCAATCTGCATGTCTCCCTGCTTCCGCTGGTCACCATGTACACGCATTCTAAGTCACTTCAGTCGCATCTGACTCTGTGACCCTAAGGACTGTCGGGATAGCCCTCTGTCCGTGGGGTCCTCCAGGCAAGAATGCTGGAGTGGGTTGGGTTGCCATTTCCCCTCTAGGGGATCTTCCCAACCCAGGGATGGCAACTGAGCCCCTGAGACTCCTTCCTTACCGGTGGAGTAAGCACCCCATCCTTAGCTGTGCCCATCCACTCTAGCTCTGCTAGCGTAGCACCCAGCTCTTTGTGCTGTCTCCCAGATTACACTGGATTTGGATCTCAGGATGGGCAATCTCATCAATCTCTTTCCTAACAGCTCTCTAACCCCAGAAAAGCCTCTTTTCAAAGAACACAGCATTGTGAAAACCTTTAAAAATCATCCAAGAGTGTTCACATAGAAGCATAGCAGGGGTAGGAGGGAGGCTCAGGAGGGAAGGGATATATGTATACTTGTAGCTGCTTCACTTTGCTGTACAGCAGAGACTAACACAACATTGCAAAGCAGCTGTATATTGTCACCCTGCTGATTCAACTTGTATGCAGAGGACATCATGAGAAACGCTGGGGTGGAAGAAGCACAAGCTGGAATCAAGATTGCCGGGAGAAATATCAATAACCTCAGATATGCAGAGGACATCATGAGAAACGCTGGGCTGGAAGAAGCACAAGCTGGAATCAAGATTGCCGGGAGAAATATCAATAACCTCAGATATGCAGATGACACCACCCCTATGGCAGAAAGTGAAGAGGAACTAAAGAGCCTCTTGATGAAAGTGAAAGAGGAGAGTGAAAAGTTGGCTTAAAGCTCAACATTCAGAAAACGAAGATCATGGCATCTGGTCCCATCACTTCATGGCAAATAGATGGGGAAATAGTGGAAACAGTGACAGACTTTATTTTGGGGGGCTCCAAAATCACTGCAGATGGTGATTGCAGCCATGAAATTAAAAGACACTTACTCCTTGGAAGAAAAGTTATGACCAACCTAGACAGCATATTAAAAAACAGATATTACTTTGCCAACAAAGGTCCATCTAGTTAAAGCTATGGTTTTTCCAGTAGTTATGTATGGATGTGAGAGTTGGACTGTGAAGAAGGCTGAGTGCCGAAGAATTGATGCTTTTGAACTGTGGTGTTGAAGAAGACTTGAGAGTCCCTTGGACTGCAAGGAGATCCAACCAGTCCATCCTAAAGGAAATCAGTCCTGAATATTTATTGGAAGGACTGATGCTGAAGCTGAAATTCCAATACTTTGGCCACCTGATGCTAAGAACTGACTCCTTTTCCAAGGAGTCACTGATGCTGGGAAAGATTGAAGGCAGGAGGAGAAGGGGACCACAGAGGATGAGATGGCTGGATGGCATCACTGACTCAGTGGACATGAGTCTGAGCAAACTCTGGGAGTTGGTGATGGATGGGTAGGTCTGGTGTGCTGCAGTCCGTGGGGTCACAGAGAATCGGACACGACTGAGCAACTGAACTGAACTGAACTATAATCCAAAATTTACTTTATTTTTTAATTTATTTAAAAAAGCAATAAAAATAAAAGCAGGCCTCAAATTTCTGTGACTCTCAGCTGTACCATAATGTCTTCCTCCTCACTGAAGAAATATTGTAGGAATCTGGAAGGCACTGCTATAGCTGAATTAGTTGCCTAGTAGAATACAAATCAAAACCTTGCTTCATTTAAACAATGCAGCTTCACCGAGCAATCCATTTTAAAGGCATTAGAAAAAAAGCTAACCATTTTCTAAGAAAAAAAAAAATCCAGACAATTCATTTCATGAAAGTACTGCTATCCTACCAAGACGTATCATACTGTGGCCAGAGTTACAGAAGAGCCTGGCAAGGCCATAAGCAGGACTTCAAATGTATAGGCTTTACTACCATTCGGTGGTGGTGAAATCAACACACCAGCAGACAACTGCCATTGGAAAGGCAGTGTGTCACACTCACAGATCTCAAGAGGAGGGGCACTCTCCGCCTCGGGAGGTCACACAGGGGAGCACCAGTACCGGTCAGGAGGCCGAAGAAGAGGGGCAACTACAGCAGGAGCCTTTATTGTGGCTTCTGTGGAAAAGACCAGGCAAGGCGGGGAGTCAGGCTGACAACTGGCTAGCTGGAATAATTTCAGTGGGCTCTGTGGCATTGGGGCAAACCCTAGTAGTCTGGCACTTGGTCCTGAGATGATTAGGGATGGCGGGCCAGAGTGTGAGAGACCAGTAAGGAAGATGAACTCTGTATCATTCAGTGTGCATTTGACAGTACACTCTGTTTACTTCACTCTGTATGACAGATTCTGGGTCCACCCACATCTCTGTAAATGACCCAGTTCCATTCCTTTTTTATGGCTGAGCAATATTCCATTGTATATATGTACCACAGCTTCTTTATCCATTCCTCTGCTGATGGGCATCTAATATCATATATTAATGCATATATGTGAAATCTAGAAAAATTGTACATAAGGGTCTATTCACAGAGCAGGAACAGAGATACAGACACAAATAGACATATGGACATGGCGGGGAAGGTGAGCGTGGGATGAATTGGGAGATTAGGATTGGCGTATATACTATCACGTGTGAAACAGATACCAGCGGGAAGCTGCTGTATAGCACAGGGAGCTCAGTTGGGGGCTCTGTGATGACTTAGAGGGATGGGATGGGAAGGAGGGTGGTCCAAGAGGATGTGGCTATATGTCCACATATAGCTGACTCACTTTGTTGTATGGCAGAAACTAACACAACATTGTAAAGTGATTATACTCCATAAAAAAAAAGTATACTCTTGCTGCTGCTAAGTTGCTTCAGTCGTGTCCGACTCTGTGCGACCCCATAGACAGCAGCCCACCAGGCTCCCCCGTCCCTGGGATTCTCCAGGCAAGAACACTGGAGTGGGTTGCCATTTCCTTCTCTAATGCATGAAAGTGAAAAGTGAAAGTGAAGTCGCTCAGTCATGTCTGACCCTCATCGACACCATGGACTGCAGCCTACCAGGCTCCTCCATCCATGGGATTTTCCAGGCAAGAGTACTGGAGTGGGGTGCCATTGCCTTCTCCGAGTATACTCTTGGATGAGTTTATTATAGGAATTGGCTAACTCTGGGAGAGGCAGTCTCTCCCTGGTTGACAAAGTCCCAGGTGTCAAAGCATCAGAATACGGAATAGAAGAGAGATGGGTAATACAAATGATTGCGAATGATGCGGAATGATAACCAGAAGAGAGACTGGTTAGGAGAGACCCCTACAATTTCACCAGTTGTAGGGTCAATGTTATCACCAATTATTTGTTCTTTTCTCACTTCACTCTGAATAGGAGACTAGCTGTGCACGCGTGTTTAGTCACTAAGTCATGTCCGACTCTTGTGACCCCAAGGACGGTAGCTTGCCAGACTCTTCTGTCTGTGGAATTTCCCAGGCAAGAACACTGGAGTGGGTTGCCACTTCCTATTCTAGGAGATCTTTCCAACCCAGGGATTGAACCCACATCTCCTGCATTCTTTATCATCTGAGCCACCAGGGAAGCCAGGAGACTAGTTGTAACCTGTATTAATATGTTAGTCCTCCTTCCTCCTGCCTTTGGAGGAGGCTACTTGAATCTGCCTTCTCTGTAGAGTCTCATACGGCTCTTTGGAGCAGGATGCTTTAAGATGTCAGTGCTTCCTAATCAGAGAAACTCTGAGTAACCCCATTATTATAGAGCTAAACTCCACGCCCTGTTTCAGAGGAGCAATTGCAGTGCAGTGCAGCTGGTACCTATACTGTTCAAATAGCTGCGAATCTAAATGCTGGAATCCTGTTCTATTGGGTGCTCATCTGAAAGAAGAAAACACATTTCTGAATGTGGGCAAGAGACCAATTTTAAAGGGAAATTGACTTTTACCCGTATATGAGTCTTTGACTTTGGGTTAGCAAAAGACTACTTCAAGATCCCAAATTTTAAGTTTAAAACATAGTCTAAATTAGTGACATCATTTGTCCAAGGCAAGTTGTTTTCAAAATATGTAAATTATAGTATTGTCTTTAGTCAGAGATGCTTAAGGTCTATTGGTTAGTATTTTATTTTCTATTTTCCTTGAAATGACTACTTTGTTCGTGAGGATTTCAAGTTGTAGTAAGAAGAAGTATTTATAGATAACAGTAAAAGATAAAAAGACAATCGCTTGTAAAATCATCTTCTTGATGGAATCAATTTGGAGTGTTGGTCTTCTTTTTCTTTTTGCCATGCAGCGTGTGGGATCTTACAGACGTCCCAGGTGACTCAGTGGTAAGGAATCTGCCTGCCAATGCAGGACACATGGGTTCGATCCCTGGTTCAGGAAGATCCCTTGGAGAAGGCAATGGCAACCCACTAAAGTATTCTTGCCTGGAAAATCCCACAGACAGAGGAGCCCGGCAGGCTACACTCCAAGGGGTCTCCAAAGAGTTGGACACAAGTTGGCGACCAACAACAACACGTGGGATCTTAGTTCTACCACCAGGGATTGAACCTGCTCCCCAGCATTGGAAGCTTGGAGTCTTAATCTCGGGAGGTCAAGGAAGTCCTAGCACACTGATACCTGAGAGAACAATGGCTCCCAGCAAATGGCCCAGCTACCCCCAGCACAGTGCAGGCAGAACAGAGAACTGATGCCTTGGTTTGACTCAGGCCTTCCTGGCCTTTTTCTCAGGCTTGTCACTTGGACCTCTCTAATTCTCGGTTGTCTCCTTTGTAAACAGAGACCATAAAAATGTATTTTTTAACAGAATTTTAAAAATTGTGGTAAAATACATATGACATAAAATTTACCATCTTAACCACTTTCAAGTGTATGGTTGAGGGACATCAAATATATTCACATTGTCGTGCTACCATTAGCCCGGCCCACCTCCAGAACTGTTTTCATCTTTCAAAACTGAACTCTGTACCCATTAAACAAACACATCCCATCCCTTCTACTTCCGGCCCCTGGCAACCACCATTGTATTGACATTTTCTGTCTCTATGGATTGGACTATTCTAAACACCTCATGTAAGCAGAATCATACTACATTTATCTTATCGAGACTGGCGTATTTCACTGAATGTAATGTCCGCAAGCTTGATCCATGTTGTAGCATGTGTCAGAATTTCCTTCCTCTCTAAGCCTGAATAAGAGTCCCTTGTAAGCACATACTACTTTTTACTTATCCATCCATGCACCTGTGGACATTTGAGCTGCTTCCACGTTTTGGCTACTGTAAATAATGCTGCTATGAATGTGTGTGTACCCATATCTCTTTGAAACTCTATTTTTGATTCTTTGGGGAATGGGACTGCTGGATCACGTGGTTATTTTATTTTTAATTTTTTTTGAGAAACCATCATGCTGTTTTCCACAGCAACTGCACCTGTGTATATTCCTAGGACTGGATATTTGTAAATGTCCTTTCCACACCTAAATTTCTAGGACCCAAAGCCTGTTTTTAAATAATCCCATTAAGCCATTGCCTCTTTACCAGGACATTCTGATCACCAAGGGAAAATGCCCAAGCATCTTTTGCTTGGGAAAGCTTCTAGTAATCTTTTTCTTACAATGGATCTGGGGCGAGAATCCTCCTGCCAGGCTATGTTTCTGTTCAGTTCATTTCAGTTCAGTCACTCAGTCCTGTCCGACTCTTTGCGACTCTATGGACTGCAGCACGCCAGGCTTCCCTGTCCATCACGAACTCCACTCCAGGATGCCTACTCCGGGAGCCTACAGTACAAACAGTATGAAAAGGCTGTGTTTGCTCCCTTGTAAATACTCCTTCTGGGCAGTTTCGCTTAAAATAGGCGTGGAGGATGTCCAGAGATCCCCGGGAGCAGAAGCTGATGTCCCCGCGTTGCCCATGAAAGTGGATGACGGAGGGGTGCTGTCCGCTGCGTGCTGGGCGGGACCTGGGCGCGCACTTGCGGCGCGGGCTCCCGCGGTGGGAGGGGCGGGCTCCCGCGGTGGGAGGGGCGGGCTCCCGCGGTGGGAGGGGCGGGCTCCCGCGGTGGGAGGGGCGGGGTCCCGCGGTGGGAGGGGCGGGGCGCGTGCCTCTGCTGGCACCGTCCCGCCGCCAGGGCGCAGCCGCGCTCCGACCACCACTGGGGCGCAAGGCGGCCGCGCCTGGGGTACCAGGTGAGCCAAGACCTGGGCGAGCTGGGCTCGGGGCGGGAGGGAGCCGGGTGTGGGGACCTGGGATGCGGGATGCCCTCACCCAGAGGGAACAGAGCCTCCAGGCCAGTCTCTGCTACAGGACCCAGAGAAGGTGGGAGTCCCGGGCCCCCAGCTTAACCGTAGGTGTAGACCCCGCGTTGTGGCATGGAGGAGGGACGCACCTAGGGACAGTTAAAGCTAGAATGGCCGGAGATTTGTCTCAGGGAGACCTGCTGAAGTTTCTGACTGTGGGTTTCCTCTCTTACCCTTTTCGAGACCAAGCGTGGGGACTGGGGGCATTGAGTTCCTCTCTGACATTGATTGCTTCCTCTCTCCGGATGCCTTCTTAGCTCACACTGTGTGTTTATGGTCTTTATGGTGTTAACAAAGTCCAAAGATGCTGTCTGGCCAACCCCATCACAAACAAGGGGAAAAACACATTTCCCCCTGAAGTGCTTTTATTATATCTTGTTTTGTTTCCTTGCTATAGATTAAGCGAACTAATACAATCTCTAAACCTCCAGATTGTATGCAAAACTTGTGTGTATCTTTATGGGAATTTCCATGGATTTTCTTTAACTGGAAAATATCGATGATTAAATAGCTAAAATCACATCTTTGGCATCAGCATGGCAGGTCCTGAGGGTCCTCAGGGTACTGGACTTGCAGATTCTTGCCTGAAATTTTGGGTTTGTGGGAAGAGTTGGGGAGAGGGGGTTCCTTTAGGATCCAGGGTGGACAACATTCACCCTCACCACAAAGGAGAGTTAAGAGTTGGTCTGTTTTCCACTAGTTCAAAGTTCAACTACTTAATCAATATGTAGATGAGGAAACTGGGGCTTCCCAAGTGGCGCTAATGGTAAAGAACCTGCCTGCCAATGCAGGAGACATGAGAGACTCGGGTTCGATCCCTGGGTTGGGAAGATCCCCCAGAGGAGAAAATAGCAACCCACTCCAGCATTCCTGCCTGGAGAATCCCATGGACAGAGGAGCCTGTCCATACGGTCGCGAAGAGTTGGATACAACTGAAGTGACTTAGCATGAACACATACACACACAGATAACGAAACCAGGATGAACCTTTGTGAATGAAAGGTGTATCCAAGGTTTCTCTTGGTAACCACATGCAACCCCAGCTGCAGGATTTCGGAGGACTCCCAGGGCGGGTGAGAGGGCCAGGGTTCCAAGTCTGTGTCTCCCTGGTCAGCTGGCAACTTGGGGAAAGGAGGAGAGAATGGATGGTAGCTTAGCCTTAGAAAAGCACTAGGAAAGCCCAGGGTGTGCTGGGGGGAGCTGCAGAGGAGAGTGGGTGAGGGGAGGGTTGGATAGGAGTTTACTGCAAAATTCTCAGCTACCCGAGAAAAATCACATTGCATCAGTCATCCCATGGATTTGTTCCCTCCACGTGGGCAAGAGTCCTCCGTGGGTGTAAAGCGGTATATTCGGCCCTGTGAGTAGATACCATGTCTGGTCCTGCCTTCTTTAGCCACAAAAACTTGCAATCCCAGTCTGTGAGGTTCATGGGCAGGCTGGTCTTGAGCTGGAGGTCCTGAGCTGTGTGTTTCCAAAACACTGACATCCTGCAGCTAGCCTTAAACCCTTGCAATCTCTTCCCGCTTTCAGAGAAAGAAAAGTAGAGGCTAAAATGATGGGGTTTTTCCATTATAAAAAAATTCCCAAATCTTTGGTGCTGGCTTTTATTTGTATGCCATGTAGTTTAGTTGAAACATATCTATCTGGTTTTGTTGAAGCTTGATAGATTATTGTCTGTAGTTTATAGAGAGTCTGATAGTCCTAGATGGTCTGTAACCTCCCTACGATTGAGATCTACTGTTGTGGCCAAGGGGAGGAAATAGACTGCATTATTCCACAATGTCCTTTGAATGGACATGGCTCCTTTGTGGCAGTCTGGTGCTTTTAGTAGCAGCTGTGACTCGCACAGGACTCTAGGACTGATGAGGAAGGAAACTGCCTCATTCTACTTGGTTCACAGTCCCGACTAGTTTTCGCCTCCTGTTCTTAACTTCACACGTGTTTGGTAAACTCAAACCGTTCTTTCGGTTTAAGGGATGGAGGTGACATTTCTCAGTCAGTCACTCTTCAATAAATCCCACATTGCACTGTTGTTTTTCAAAACAATGAGGTGGTTGTTTCTACCTACAGCCTGCCTTTTCCTGATATGATTATGGTTTAACCCCATTAACATGGCAGGGGTTTATTTGCAATAACAGAAATTAATTTTGCTCCTTACTTTAAAGCCATTAAAAGAACCAAACTTTTTTTTTTTTTTCAATAACAGTTGCTGCTTCACTAGCTTTTCAGCACAAGATATTTTTATTCACAAAAGTGTTTATTGAGGCCCTCTGTGTGTCAGCCCCAAGGAGGAGGTGACTTCTTGTTTCTGCTTTCAAGGAGTCGACAGATAGGCAATGAGGTCTTGAATCTGGACTTGCTAAGAACATATTTCAGGAAGTGCTGCGTCAGGGACTCCCTGACTGTTTTCTTTGGGATTTAAGTGACTGCCTTCTATCTGTGCATGAGTGCATTATGGCTTTTGGCCAAGGGACAGGCTGTGGTCTTCTGGCCTTGCAGCATCCTTGCTGGTCAGCAGTGCCTGACTCCTATCACCCCGAGTGCTGTGTCCATGATAGTTCTGCCAGTAGCATTGTCCCCGAGGGTAAACTAACTGAACCAGAAGAAACACATTCACTTTGGATCAGGAATACATGGTCCCAGGGAGCATTCGGGCTTCTCTGGTGGCTCAGATGGTAATGAATCTGCCTGCAATGCAGGAGACACAGGTTCAATCCCTGGGTCAGGAAGATCCCTTGGAGAAGAGAATGGCAACCCACTTCAGTCTTCCTGCCTGGAGAATCCCATGGATAGAAGAGCCTGGGAGGCTACAGTCCATGGAGTTGTCAGAGTTGGACATGAGTGAGTGACTAACACTTTCATGAAGTTTCAGGGAGTGCTGCCCTCTTGTGTGAGGATTCTGACAACTGCCCTCCCCAACTCTGGCAGGTTTCCTATCCCCAGTTCATTCAAAATAAAAGTGATAGATGTTTAAATGTATTCTGAGGTTTCTCTTGAAATCCCTTGAACTCTGTCAGACCTCAGTGCCTTTGCACATGCTGTTTTCTTTGCCTAGAATGCCTTCCCCTCCTCTTGCCTGTTTCCTGAAAAGCTGAAATGTTCCTTCCTAAATGCTGTTCTTTTAGTGACCTGTCCTGTCCCCAGGTAGTTAATCCCTTTCTTCTTTGTAATATAGTGAAAGTGTTGCTCATTCAGTCGCATCCAACTCTTTGCGACCCCATAAACTGTAGCTCGACAGGCTCCTCTGTCCACAGAATTCTCCAGGCAAGAATACTGGAGTGGGTTGCCATTTCCTTTTCCAGGGGATCTTCCCAAACCAGAGATCTAACCCAGGACTCCTGCGTTGCAAGCAGATTTTTTACCATCTGAGTCACCAGGGAAGCCCTTGTTATATCAGTACTATTGTACAGCCTTGTTCTATTCATCTATCAAAGGACTTAATTAACATGTGAAAGCCACTTAGTCATGTCCGACTCTTTTGAAATGGGTAGCCTTTCGCTTCTCCAGGGGATCTTCCCAACCCAGGGATTGAACTCAGGTCTCCTGCAATGCAGGCGGAGTCTTTACCAGCTGAGCCACAAGGGAAATCCAAGAATACTGGAGTGGGTAGCCTATCCCTTCTTCAGCAGATCTTCCCGACCTAGGAATCAAACCGGGGTCTCCTGCATTGCAGGCAGATCTTTACCAACTGAGCTATCAGGGAAGCCCCTAGCAATTAACAGCTACCATTTATTGAGCACTTATTGTGTGTCCAGTGGTGTCCAAGTGTTTTTCTTGGCTTTTCGGGTGGTGCTGGTGGTGGCATATTGACAGTTCTATGAGGCAGAGTTGTACTTTGTTAAAATAATTTCCCTGTCCATCTCCCCAAGTAGGCTGTGATAGTGGCTTGTACATCTGTGCATGTTATTCATTTGGTATCTCTAGGATCTGGCAGAGTGCCTAATTAATACACAGTGGGCACTGCATAAATATGTAAGTGGATACATTTTACTAACAGCTATTTACAGCTGAATAATAAGCTAATTGTAAGTAATTCTTCTTTTAAATGAACATCATGCTGAAATACACAGTCAAAATTTTAGCAAACACTGATAAGCAAGAAGAAGAAAGTTAAAGTACAACTCCCCCTCCTTCCCAGTACTGGAGAGTGTAAGCAACTTGCTTAGGGACACACAACTTCTCTTTCACTGAACAGAGTCAAGGTCAGGCCCTCTGGTTTATTGCACTCTAGCTCTTAACATTGCATGGAACTGCTGCTGTTCCTTCTTCCCCTTCAAATGCGGCACG
>SJYQ01095343.1:222635-240650 GCA_006410935.1 Redunca redunca
AATTACATTAAATGGGTTGGAAGAGCTGAAATTTGAAAATGAAATCCACCAGACACATCAAGTTGGAATGCAAGAAATCTACATTTAAAAATGTCCAGTATTCAGTCTTTCTGTGCCTTTGCACTTCCTATCGCACCCCTCATTTAGGGCCATCCGGACTGAGAGGTGCCGAGGGAGGCGGTTTGGAAAGAGAATGCATTAAGTCAGACAAACAGAGGTTTGAATCGCACCTGTGCCGCTAGACGTTATCAGGAATAGGTTGCATTTTTAGTCTCTTCTGTAAAATAGAGATGATAACAAATATTTCTCAGCTTTTTGTCAAGTTTAGAGGTCATACTGTGGTGAAGTGCCTCATGGGTGATTATTTTGTTTTGGTGACTGAATTTTTTTTTTTAATATTTATTTTATATTGGAGCAAAGCTGATTAATAATGTGTTAGTTTCAGGTGTACAGCTAAGTGATTCAGTTATACATATACATGTATCTATTCTTTATCAAATTCTTTTCCCATTCAGGTTATTATAGAATATTGTTCAGAGTCCTGTGTTATACAGTAGGTCCTTGGGGTTGGGGGGAGGATCGATTAGGAGTTTGGGATTGACGTGTTCAGAGGGCTGCTCAGTCGCTCAATTGTGTCCAGCTCTCTGTGACCCTTTGGACTATAGCCCACCAGGCTTTACTGTCTGTGGAATTTTTCAGGCAAGAATACTTGAGTGGGTTGCCATTTCCTCCTCCAGGGCATCTTCCCAACCCAGGGATCAAACCTGTCTCCTCCATTGCAAGTGGATTCTTTACCCGCTGAGCCATTGGGAAAGCCCAGAATTGACATGTGCACACTGCTATATTTAAAATATATAGCCTTATGTGTGATTAATGGCGGATCTTGTTGTGGGTAAGTCTCTAACGGTGATACCTTAGAGCTTGCCCCAGTAGTAGCCTGGCTGAGTTGTTTTTCACAGCCACACGTGGGCTTTTCCACCCAAATCCTTCATTTTAATTCTTATGAAGTGAAGTGAAAGTCTCAGTCCTGTCTGACTCTTTGCAATCCCATGAACAACACAGTCTGTGGAATTCTCCAGGCCAGAATACTGGAGTGGGTAGCTGTTTCCTTCTCCAGGGAATCTTCTCAACCCAGGGATTGAATCCAGGTCTTCTGCAATGCAGGTAGATTCTTGGCCAGCTGAGCCACCAGGGAAGCCCTTTTAATTCTCACAGCATTTAACTTTTATATCGTTGTTAGATGTCATTAGTAACTTGCCTTACAGTCATTTTCTTAGAAACTCAATTTCTTCTCTTTGGAGATTAAAGAGAAAGAAGTGGCCAATTGAGGCTGTTCAAGCAATTTTTAAAAGTGGATCATTGTTTTCATTACCCTACCATTAATGTTTTCTGTTTCCCTTTATCAGTGAGTTACTTTCCCACGGTCTGTATTTCCAAACTGAACTCTCTTGTCTTCTTGCAAGATGAAAGGAGACAGCCATGAATGAGCCACTAGATGATTTTGCAAATGCCTCTGATTTTCCCGATTATGCAGCTGCTCTTGAAAATTGCACCAATGAAAAGATCCCACTCAAGACACACTACCTCCCTGTTATTTATAGCATCATCTTCCTGGTGGGTTTTCCCGGAAATGTGATAGCCATCTCCACGTACATCTTCAAAATGCGGCCCTGGAGGAGCAGCACCGTCATCATGCTGAACCTGGCCTGCACCGACCTGCTATATCTCACCAGCCTTCCCTTTCTGATTCACTACTACGCTGGTGGAGAACACTGGGTCTTCGGGGACTTCATGTGCAAGTTCATCCGCTTCGGCTTCCACTTCAACCTGTACAGCAGCATCCTCTTCCTCACCTGCTTCAGCATCTTCCGCTACTTTGTCATCATTCATCCCATGAGCTGCTTCTCCGTCCACAAAAAGCGATGGGCCGTGCTGGCCTGTGCGGTGGTGTGGATCGTGTCGCTGGTGGCCGTCATACCCATGACCTTCCTGATCACAGCTACCACCAGCACCAATAGCTCTGCCTGCCTTGACCTCACCAGCTCGGATGACCTCATGACCATCAAATGGTACAATCTAATTTTGACCGCCACCACTTTCTGCCTCCCCTTGGTAATAGTGACACTCTGCTATACAATGATTATCTACACCCTAACCCAAGGACCTCAGACGCACAGCTACCTGAAGCAGAAAGCACGCAGGCTCACCATTCTGCTGCTTCTCGTGTTTTATGTATGCTTTTTGCCCTTCCATATCTTGAGGATCATTCGGATCGAATCTCGCCTGCTTTCCCTTAGCTGCTCCACTGAGCATCACATCCATGTAGCATACATCGTTTCGAGACCGCTAGCTGCCCTGAACACCTTTGGTAACCTGTTACTGTACGTGGTGGTCAGCAGCAACTTCCAGCAGGCCGTCTGCTCCATGGTAAGGTGCAGAGCAGGTGGGGACCTAGAGCAGGGAAAGAAAGTCAGTCAGTCAAACAACCCTTGAAACACCCCATGTGCTCAGCCAAATTGAAATGCTGATACTTTAATAGTAACTTCTAAGAAGTCTGGACTGTCTCCCTCAGTGGAATTCTCAGTCAATATTGTGGACTCAGGTCATTATGTCCCAAAGCCAGGGCGGGGCTGCTGTGAGTTCTTTGCAATCTGTTTATTGAGATCTCCCCTTGGGTAGATATAAGAATGGGATACACACATATAAGTCAAGTATTCAGATGCCGAGTTGGAACCATGGGAACTCAGGGCCCTCTGGGAGGACATCTAGTCTCACCAGCTTTATATATATATATAATTACATATACACACATATTTGCACATTATTGTTGATGTTGTTTAGTTGCTAAGTCATATTCGACTCTTCTGCAACTCCATGAACTCCTACCAGGCTCCTCTGTCCATGGGATTTCCCAGGCAAGAATACTGGAGTGGGTTGCCATTTCCTTCTCCAGGGGATCTTCCCGACCCAGGGATCAAACCTGCATCTCCTGCTTTGGCAAGCAAATTCTTTACCACTGAGCCACCAGTATATATATATATATATAAATTGAAGTTCACCTACTTGCCATAGATTTAATGACATGATAAGAGAAAGCCAATCTTCTCACTTACTTGTTTTTTTTTTGCTCAGGTCTGTTTGTCATGAGCACCTATACTACTCAAAGCCTTATTTGTGTATTTCTTAATATTCACTTTTTAAAAACCTCATGTCTTTAAATTTTTTTCAAAATTTGCTCTGAAAGTACTAAACTGTGGTTTTCACTAGGCTTTAGTCAGTCACAACTCAATGTGATACTCTTGAGACAATTCAAAGATCTCCATGCAAATATCGAAAACTAATACTTGCAAGATATTTGGGGAATTATGTTTTTGTTGTTGTAGATCATTTAAAAAATTGTTATTGAGGGACTTCTCTGGTGGTTCAGTGGTTAAGACTCCGTGCTTCCACTGTAGGGGGCACGAATTTGATCCTTGGTTGGGGAACTAGGATCCTGAGTGCTGCCCAGCATGACCAAAAATTCTTTTTTTAATAATTAAAAAAAATTCTTATTGAATTTATAAATTTTTTAAGCTGTACTAGTAATTATCAACATTTCTTGGAGAAGAAAGAAGCACTTTGGGGGTAATAGAAGTACTTTAAAACATGGTGCATATTTTTTCTTTTTTTTTGGTCGTTCAGTCATGTTTGACTCTTTGTGTCCCTTTGTATATAGTCAGCCAGCCTTCTCTGTCCATGGGATTTTTCAGGCAAGAATACTGGAGTATATATTTCCCCCTCCAGGGGATCTTCCCCACCCAGGGATCAAAACCAAATCTCTCCTGTCTCCTGCATTGCAGGCTGAGCCATCGGGGAAGCCCCATGTATATATTGAGTATTAGAAGGGGAGAACAGAGGATGAGATGGCTGGATGGTATCACCGACTCAATGGACACGAGTTTGGGTAAACTCTGGGAGTTGGTGATGGACAGGGAGGCCTGGCATGCTGCGGTTCATGGGGTTGCAAAGAGTTGGACACGACTGAGCGACTGAACGGAACTGAACTGAACATTGTTTTGATTTCTGTGAGAAAATATTCTAGGAAATACTGATTCTCCTTAGATACATTTTCTTTTGTGTCTCTGTTGAAAATATGTTCTCTGTTGTAACAGCTGAAGCAATTTCTGAATTGTGTGTACTTAATTAGCACTAAATGTAAATATTTAAGAAAATGCCTAGTCTGGATACTCAAAACCCTGGTAGATGTGTTGATACAGTTAATAAACTAATTTAAAATCACTGAATAGGCTGATAATAGTTTTCTGTGAAAATGCAGCCTTACCACCATTCTAATTACTTGAAGCTTATGTTCTCCATATTTATGGTACAAAAATAAGAACCAGTTATGGAATAAGGCTGGAGCAGATGATTTAAACAAAGCAGAGTATATCATAGGAACACTTTGTGTTTTTCGGGATCTTCTAGAACTTGCCATCTGAGTCAGACCTAAGTGAGGATGCTTGTTGGGACACTCCAGGCAAGTAGGGGAGAAAGGAAGGCCAGCAGCTCTGCACATGAACTTCCCTGGATGATGGTGCCTCTCCACACAGAACCTTCTGAGCTATCTTCTCCTGGGCTTTTGGGATCTTAGTTCCCTGACCAGGATCAAACTCAGGCCCTCAACAGTAGAAACTTGCAGTCCTATCTTGGGCTGTTGTTGTTGTTTTGTAAATACCATGTGGAGCGATATACAATAGCCAGGATATGGAAGCAACCTAAATGTGATCCTCCCTGGTGGCTCAGACGGTAAAGCATCTGCCTACAATGCCTACCATGTGAAAGACCGGGGTTCAATCCCTAGGTTGGGACGACCTCCTGGAGAAGGAGATGGCACCTCACTCCAGTACTCTTGCCTGGAAAATCCCATGCACGGAGGAGCCTGATGATAGGCTACAGTCCATGGGGTCGCAAAGAGTCGAACACAACTGAGAGACTTCACTTCACTCACTTTAAATGTACATCAATAGAAGAATGGATGGAGAAGATGTGGTACATATATGCCAAGGAATATTACTCAGCCATAAAAAGGAACGAAACTGGGTCATTTGTAGAGACGTGATTGGATCTAGAGACCTTCATACAGAGTGAAGGAAGTCAGAAGGAGAAAAACAAATACTGTATATTAACACACATATGTGGAATCTGAAAAAAAAAATTGGTATAGACAATCTTATTTGCAAAGCAGATGAAGACACAGACATAGAGAACAAAGGTATGGGAGGGTGGAGAGGGAGGTGGGATGAATCAGAAGATTGGGAGTGACATATAATACTATTGATGCTATGTATGGAATAAGTAGGGGCTTCCCTGGTGGCTCAGATGGTAAAGTGTCTCCCTGCAATGCGGAAGACCAGGTTTCAATCCCTGGGTCGAGAACATCCCCTGGAGAAGGAAATGGCACCCCACTCCAGTACTCCTGCCTGGAAAATTCCATGGGCAGAGGAGCCTGGTAGGCTCCAGTCCATGGGGTTGCAAAGAGTTGAACACTTTGCTGACTCGTGCCCGACTCTTTGCGACCCCACTTTCACTTTTCATGAAATGGCTAAGTAAGGAGAACAGGCTGTACAGCACAAGGAACTCTACTCCGTGCTCTACGTGGCCTAAATGGGACGGAATCCAAACAAGAGGGAGTATATATATATATATATATATATATACTCATAGTTGGCTCACTTTGCTGTGCAGTAGAAACTAACATAGCACTGTAAAGCAACTATACGCCAATAAGATTTTTTCCAAAAGCCCTTTCACTGGAGGCCCGACTTTCCCATCTGAGTAGCCACACTGTGTGATTTTTGTTGCTGCTGTTTAGTTGCTGTTGTGTCTGCTTCTTTTGATACCCCATGAAGTGTAGCTTGCCAGGCTCCTCTCCATGGGATTCCCCAGGCAAGAACACTGGAGTGTGTTGCCATTTCCTTCTCCAGGGGATCTTCCCGACCCAGGAATCAAACCCAGGTCTCCTGTATTGGCAGGCAGCTTCTTTACCACTGTGCCATTCGGTAAGCTTGAGTTGCATTCAATGTCCCCTGGGAACCTGGAAGCTCAGTATCTGTCCTCCCCACAACCCCCACCCAGGGATACGCAGCTCCTCCTGCGCCATCATCAAAGTGTGACCAGATAGATCAGCCTTTCTACCATCATTGTTATTCTAGCTCTGGGCTCAAGCCCCTTGCCATTCTATTTCTTATTCCAAAGGTTTTACTCACCAGAGAAAATCCACCCCAGTCTCCTTCCTTCATCTCAATCTCAACTTGTTACCATAGCTTCTTTTATCCTTTTCCTTCTTCCCACGAGTGTACAGAACAAATAATCTCTCTGATGCTGATTCCTCCCACTGTGTCTTTGGTCCTTATTCTGCTCTCTTAGGGACTTGCGCCAACACTCAATCCCACTTTCTCAGATTTTTAACATCTTTATTACGCTGACTAGTTGACCTTAGCTGAGGAACATGCATCATTTTCCTTTATCCTCAGAATTCCTTCACTTGATTCAGCAGTTCTGTCATTCTCTTATCTGACCAGTTCCCTGCAGTCGTGGGTCAGGTACAGATGACTCTCTGCCCTCCGGGGTTCTGCTGACAGAATGTAATCACAATGATCCTAGCTAAATTAGATTCAAAGGGTCACTTCTCTTTTCCTGAGTAAAGCTTTGTGCACAAATTGTGCCGGAGTATGCAGTTTGGAACTGAAGCCAAAAAAGAGATTGATGATACTTCTGAGACTAGAATGGAACCGGAATGCCCTTTGCCCAGTTCTCCCAGTTGTAGGCAGAGAAAGGGTAAGAACAAAAGAGCAGAGCTCTGGCTGTCTGCCAGGAAGGGAACTGGCTGGTCTTCCCACAGCCTAGGGATGGGAATCTACATCCAGACACACCTGCTTTGAACTCAGGAGACAATAACCCCTCCACTTCATCTTTAACATGTATGAGTGTGTGTTCAGTCGTGTCCAACTCTTTGTGAGTTGGACTGTAGCGCACCAGGCTTCTCATCCATGGAATTTTCCAGGCAAGAATACTGGAGTGGGTTGCTATTTCCTTCTCCAGGGGATTTTCCCAACCCAGGGATCAAACCCATGTCTCTTGCATCTCCGGCCTTGGCAGGTAGGTTCTTTACCAATAGCACCACCAGGAAAGGCTTCAAATAATCACAAAAATTAGAGAAATTAGCCAGTGACCTCACAAAGCCATGCCTTAATTTCACCAAGAATCAGCAATCTACCATCTTATTTCATGTATCCTTTCCCATAGTTTTTTTTTTTTTTTCTTTTCTAGAACATCCAACAGCTAATCCTAGAAAACATAGTAGGATTCCCTGGTGGCTCAGATGGTAAAGCGTCTGCCCACAACTCGGGAGACCCAGGTTCGATTCCTGGGTCAGGAAGATCCCCTGGAGAAGGAAATGGCAATCCACTCCAGTTCTCTTGCCTAGAAAATTCATAGATGGAGGAGCCTGGTAGGCTACAGTCCACGGGGTCACAAAGAGTCAGACACGACTGAATGACTTCACTTTCACCAATAAATTCTTCCACATTGATCTCGTTCAAAACACGTGATACCAAAACAAAATAAAAAATGATCTCTTCACATTATCTAATATCTGATCCATATTGTCTCTCCCCTCGTTGCCTCAAATGTGTCCTCTCATAGTTTTTTATTTTTTTCCCAAATCAGGTTCCGAACAAGGTGTCTGTGTTACACTGGGTTGATATATCTGTTAAATTTCTTTTGGTCTATTATCTCTCCCCTTATTTATGAACAAGTCCTGTCGTTTGTTTTCAGAAATTTTCCACATTGTGAATTTGATTGTTTGAACTCCTTTTTGTTATTTATCAACGGTCCTCGATGCCTTGTATTTGTCTTAAGTTGGAAGGTGGAGCCAGAGGTAGACTTAGATATAGGTTCGTCCTTCCCTCCCTCCCCCCCTGCTTCCTTCCCTCACTTCCTCCCTCCTTCTCTCTTTCCCTCTTCTACTTTTTAAAACCAATATCTATTTATTTATTTGTATCAGGTCTCAGTTACAGCATTCGGGATCTTTCATTGTGGGGCATGGAATCTCTAATTGAGGGGCAGGCTTAGCTGCCCCACAGCATGTGGGATCCTAGTTCCCCAACGAGAGGTCAAGCACATCCCTTGCACTGCAAGGCAGATTCTTAACCACTGAACCAGGGAAGTCCCTCTTTCCTTTCTTTTTCAGAAGCTCTAATCCACCAGAGGAGGTGTGTGATGTCTGACTGCCTTGTAATGTGGTGAGTGAGCAGGGTGTCAGGATGTACCAGCATGATCCTTCAATCATAAAACTAGTTTTCTGGTCATTGCTTATTGTTGTCACAATCCACTGGGCCTTTCACCATGGCTACTTTAAAATTCAAACAGTCTTCTGGTTTTGTTAGTCATGGCTTTCCTGCAAAGATCTTTGATGCCTCAACTGCCTTTATCCCTTCCACTCTGAACACATCTCCCACTGATCAGGTTTAGCTATTCCTACACCTGTGGAAAGACATGAGGAAGGAATAAAAAGAGATATGGAAGCTTCCTCTCCAGTATTTCCTCCAAGGGAGTGTAAGTGTTGGCAGAATTTCTCTTCCAGATGAGAAAAATTTTTTTTGATGACCATGAATTTTAAGTTTTAATGGAGTACAATTGCATTACGATATTGTGTTAGTTTCTACTGTACAGCCAAGTGAGCCAGCTATATGTATACGTATATCCCCTCTTTTTTGAACTTCTTTCCCATTTAGGTCATCACAGAGCACTGACTAGGATTGCTGGTGCTATCAATAGCGTATATGTGTCAGTCCCAATCTCCTAATTCATCCAGCCTTTCTCCCCTCCTTGGAATCCAACCATTTGTTCTCTAGGTCTGTGTTTCTATTTCTGTTTTGCAAATAAGACCATCTACACAATTTTTCTAGATTCCGTGTGTAAGTATTAAAACACGATATTGTTTTCCTCTTTCTGACTCACTTCACTCTGTAAGACACTCCATCCATGTCTCTACTAATGACTCAACTTCATTCCTTTTTGTGGCTGAGAAATATTCCATTGTGTATATGTACCACATCTTCTTCATCCATTTCTCCACTGATGGACATTTAGCTGCTTCCGTGTCCTTGCTATTGTAAATGTTGCTTCAGTGAATATTGGGGTGCATGTGTCTCTTTGAATTATGGCTTTCTATGAGATAGATTTTTGTTCTTTAACTCTTTGAGGTTTACTGATCACAGCCATGCCTTTGATCCATAGGGTAGGAACTGCGCCCTTGGGGAAGGAGGTCATCAGAAGAGCTTTCTTACTGCTGCCAGGTTTTTCCTCCAAACCCACCTTATTGCCTTTGGGTATCCTTTTGGGCCAGTGGAGGCCAATTTGTTTCCCCCTTAGAGGTTCTGATAAGGAGCAGAATAAGACATCATTCATAACTACAAGGCCATGTAACACTTAGGATCAAACATTATTTCCTGTTCTAATTTTATTCTTAAATTCTACCCAACACCATTCAATACAGTCTATCTGATGTTATACAATTAGCTCAAATTATATCAAATGATAGAAGAGGAATAACGTAAAAATGACTGAAGGGTGAGAGCCACTTCTGTTACTGAGTTCCCAGGAAGAAATTAGATCCTAGTACACACTGGTGTTTTTTTTTTTCCAGTTCAATTTCCTTTGTTATGCTTCTGTCTGAATATTTTCCATTGATTGTGCCTTGTATTCTATGCAACTTGCTATTAAGCGTATCTATTGAATTTCTAATACCAGATACTATATCTTTTTCATTTATAGGATGTACATTTGTTTCTTTTAATGAACTCTACCATGTCAGTGAATTTCTTTGTCTTTTAATCTATTTTGTCCTCCTTTCCCCATGTTTTCTAGAACTGAATAATCACAGTTATTTTAAAGTTCTTATCTTTCCATATCTGGATTACCTTTGGGTCTGCTTCCATTGACTGCTATCTTCCTCATTTTTATTAACCACATAGTTTCGTCTCCTTGCATGTCTATTTATTTTTGATTGAATGAATGAAATTGCCTGTGAAAGAATCAGAGAGGCTTTCCTGAGAGGTTTTTATTTCAGTTATTTTACTTTTCAATTGTAAATTTTCTGTAGATCTCCATTGCTCTCTGAAAGTTGCACTGGTGTCATTCACTGAATAAATATTTTTTTTCTTTAACTCTTTAAGCATGTTTAAACAGCTGCTTTGACATCATTGTCTATTAAATCTAGCATCTGGCTTGTATCCCTTTCCCCTGGATGCTGAAACAGTTATGATAAATTTAGTGGCTTCAAACAACACAAACCTACTCTCTTTCAGTGGGAGCAAACCCTGGGAGATGGGGAAGGACAGGGAAACCTGGCATGCTGCAGTCCATGGGGTCACAAGGAGTTGCACTTGACTGAGCGACTGAACAACAACTCTCTTTGGAGGCCAGAAATCTGAACCAGGTTTCCCTGGGCTGATATCAGGAGTTGGCAGTCCTGCCTTACTTCTGGGAGCTCTAGAAGGGAAGTCATTCTTTTGCATGTTCCAGCTCATATACACCACCTGCATTCCTGGGCTCGTCGAAACTAACAGTGTGTCATCTTCAAATCTCTCTGCCTTGGGCTTCTATGTGAATATCTCCCGTCTCTGAGTCTGACTCTCCTGACTTCATTTTATTGTAACTCTTGCAATTCTGCAGATAATTTAGGGTAATCTCTTCATTTCAAAAATCTGTCATTAAATCCCACCTGCAAAGTCTATTTTTCTATGTAAAGTAACATGTCTGGGACTTCCCTGGTGGTCCAGTGGTTAAGAGTTCGTGCTCCCAATGCAGGGGGCCAGGGTTTGATCCCTGGTCAGGGAACTAAGATCCCACACCCTTCCATCTGTGTTTTGGGCTTTCCTGGTGGCTCAGAGGGTAAAGAATCCACCTGCAATGCAGGTGACCCAGGTTTGATCCCTGGGTCAGGAAGATCCCCTGGAGAAGGAAATGGCAACTCACTCCAGTATTCTTGCTTGGAGAACCCCATAAACAGAGGAGCCTGTCGGGCTACCATCCATGGGTCACAAAGAGTCAGACACAACTAAGCATATAGGTAAATGTTTACAGGTTCTGTGGATTAGGATGAGGACATTTTAGAAAGGTTAACACGCAGCCTATCACAGTGGTTACTTAAAGGACAAGCCGTTAAAGCAACAATAATAACAACATAAAGTGACCTAGAGGTCAATTTCTAATTGCTTTCTTTGGCTGTGGAACACATTCTTCTATTTTGTGTGTCTTGATGTTTTACTGAACACTGGGTATTGTAGAGACACTGGATTCTATTATTGTCCTCTGAAGACAGTTGACTTTTTTTCCTCTAATAGACACATCAATTACTTGCTAAGCACCTGGAAACTGCATTAACTTGGTTTTACAATTTAACAACAGATTTGTAAAAAGCCCGAGATGTTTTCCAAGCCCTTCTAAGAAGCAGGACCCAACTACCAAATTCTGTTTTTCCTACAATTAATTCAGACTTGGTTTTAGGCTTTTTCTTAAAGCATGTCTAGAACATACCCTTCCTCTAGGGCATGGTCTTTACTCCTAAGGCACAGGTTTCTGTTTCTCTTTGCAAAATGAGTTAACGAGGTGTTAAGGAGGCTTTTCCTCTCTAGGTAGGTGCAAACACCATTGTTGACCAGGAGTGTCTCTGATGCCATAACAGCCTCTTCGTGGTTAATTTCAAGTAGTCTGTCCATGCAAACATGGCCCTTGGCCCAGGAGTCACAAGAAATCTCCATGTATTTCTGCCCCTTCTATCTCCATCATTGGTGCTCTGCTTCAAACATTTTAGATATATCAACAATGTTAAACCCTGACCTCTGGCTCCTTGGCTCAGTGGGATTTCTGTGCTCTGGTTAGACTCCAGAACTCTGTGCCATCATCAGGAAATCATGCCTAAACAGCGAGCTGGAGTGAATGTGAGGCTCACAGTCTTGCCTTATCTGCTGTCCCATGCCCCAAAGCCTTGGATTCACATATTTTGCCCAGTTTTTTTTTTTTTTCTTTCTAATTTTACATGTTGTTTCACACATTGTCAGTCATGAGATTCCCATTTTTCTAGTAACTTTATTTATTTATTTATTATTTTTAGCTGTGCTGGGTCTTTGTTGCTGCGTGGCCTTTTCTCCAGTTTCGAGGAGTGGGGCTCCTCTCTAGTTGTGGTGTGAAGGCTTCTCACTGTGGTGGCTTCTCTTGTGGAGCACGTGTCTGAGGTGCTCAGGCTTCAGCAGTTGAGGCACACAGGCTCGGTTGTTGTGGCTCCTGGCTCTAGGGCACAGGCTCAGTGGTTGTGACATAAGGGCTTGGTGGCCCTGCGACATGTGGGATCTTCCAGGATCAGCATGTAGGATCTTCCCGGATGCCAGGGTCCAGCCCTGGTGGATCCAGGGTAATTTGAAGGGGAGATGGTGTGGCGAGGAAGACTTATTTATTTAGAAATATAAGATTAGATTAGGAAGAAATAGTGTAGTAGGAAAATTTAGTGGAGAAAAGGTGCTGAATAGTTTGGTTTATGGGGAAAGCCAATGAAACTTCAGGACAAGAAGTTTGCACCATCGATGTTGGGCCGCCGGCACGCGTTTGAATAATGGAGGGTGCCACGCCTTGGGCTCCCTCTCTCACGGGACTTCAAAGCCAGGGCAAGTAAGCAGACGTGGCGAGCCTCCCCGCTCCAGATGGGAATTCAGTCTGAAAAAGAGAGGGATGGAGAGGAAGAAAGAAAGAGAGAGAGACATGGGGTGAGCCAGATTTCCAAGAAACTAGCTCGACAGACTAGTCCAAGAAACTGGTCCATCCTTTATTGTTCCGAAGGCTTTTTATACTTTTTGATTGTACATAGAGATCAATGGGTAGTACAAAATTATGCGGTGTCAGTAGCCCTGACTCTTATCGAGACCAGGCTTTTTCTCTGGATACTTAGTTGTATACACAAGTCTTAGGTGATTTACATCATCTTCTGGCCAGAAGGCCAATTAACATTTCACGGCCATTTTCTGATAAGGGTTTGTCAACCAGAAGACTTATTTGTGTTGTTCTTCCCAAAGTCTGGTGCTACTCTCAGAAAGCACTAAATAAAGTTACATTCTTACATAGCAAGGATACAACAATTTATAACAAGAAAGAAGTATAGTGATTTATAACAAAGAGAAAAGTAATTAACTCAAAAGTCTAGTATTGCTAACATCAAAACTACTATATTCCTTTTTCTATATCCCAATTACATTGATTAATATCCCTCAGGTGCCTAAAAGATAAAGAATATGGAGGCCTGGCAGCAGTTATTGAGTCAACAGTGAAACCCGTCACCAATATAATTTTTAGCTCTTTAGAAAAGGCTCTCTATCTCTAAGATGCTTTAAGCTTTGTGCGTCTCGTGGTTGGGGGGCTGTAAGCAATTCACAAGTTGTAAAAAGTCTGGGAGAACCTGTCAGGCAAGTTAGAGAGCCATCAGAGGGGTCTGAGCTGAAACATTCCTTTCATATGCAGGAGACTGAAGCCCTGAGTCAACTTTTTCCAGAGGATGTCAGAAGAGTGGAAAGCACAGTACAATAAAGCAGGCTGACTCTGGTTTTTTGGGGGGTAGATGTTCAGGAAAACCCAGGGGGAACCCCTGAAGCTAGATCACGCCTTTGCGTATGTCTGGCTTCCTTCCTCATGACCTCTGCCACAGGCAGGATTCCTCATGCTGGCTCCCCGCACCCGGACCAGGGACCGCATGTCCCCTGCACTGGCAGGCAGATTCTTTACCACTGAGCCACCAGACACTCTGCCCAGTTTTATTCATTGGAAGGACTGATGCTGAAGCTGAAACTCCAGTACTCTGGCCACCTGATGCGAAGAACCAACCCATTGGAAAAGACCCTGATGGTGGGAAGAGAAGGGGACGACAAAGGATGAGATGGTTGTATGGCATCACCGACTCTACGGACCTGAGTTTGAGTAAGCTCTGGGAGTTGGTGATGGACAGGGAAGTCTGGCGTGCTGCAGTCCATGGGGTCACAAACAGTCGGACCCGACTGAGCAACTGAACTGAACTGAGAAAAGGCTCTCTTTGTTCCACTGTAGTCTATGGCAGGTGAGGGAGCAGGACCTATGTGGAACCATTTCCTGTTTTTTTCACACCAAGAGACTGCTAAGCTTTTGAGGTTGAACCAGAAAGATTCTTGACTTGAGGACAATTTTTTGAAACCTATAATTAACTCCCTCAGAAGCATGCTTGAAACAGACAGGAGTTCTAAAGGAATGATCATTCAAAGAACAAAGAAGAACTCTGGGATACTAAGCTGGAGGAGATTAGTGAGGTTGTTCCAAATGCCCTCCACTCCCTGCCTATGACTTGATATGCCCTTTGTACCTCTGCACCCCTCAGTTGGGTGTATTTCTGGCTTCTTATTTCTATTTACCCTAACTGTTTGATATCTAGAAGAAAGTCTTAGGGGCTGGTAGTATGATGCCAGAGGTGTTTCCTGATCTCAGTACGGGTGAAGCTTCCTCTGACTTCTGTTCTTTTGTGTACATTTGAGGTTTTAGAACAGCGGGACTTTTCAAAGCGCACCCAAACCACTGAGTTTCTTGCAGTTGCTCTGTTTCCTTATTTTTATTTTGTCTCTATGATTCCATATTATATGATATAAGAGTATATGGTATGTGATAGTGTGATAGCATTTAATTTGTTCTCCATAATTTGAAAATGTGCCCCCTAGCCTGATCATATTGTTTTTCTTTTGGGAAATGCTCATTAACAGTACATTCATGCCTCTAAATGATGCTTTTTGGATTAATCACAATTCCTTCCAGAAACATAGGAAAACTAGATAAAGATGCATAAACATTCTTTATTCTGTTTATATCTTTGCTTATTGAATACAGGGTTTTAAAGAACAGAGGAATGCCTACATGTTTATAATTACTATATCATTTAAAATTTCTGTTCAGGTTAACTAACACCTAACACCAGCATCTTCTAAACTTCTACTGTATGCAAAGTACTATGTTATACCCTGGAGACATAAACCCTAATAATAAACAATTTTGCTTTCAAAGATACTACAGTCTTGCAAACTAGCTATATTATTCATGTGTGCCTTTTAGATTGAGTCTCTATATTGTCCTGTAGTCAAATCTCAATAAAATGTTATCATGTTCTTTTCAGCATTTCAGTTTATTATTATTCTAGTTATATCTAAAAAACTCAATCCAAAGGGCCATTTCATGAACACCTATAATTATCTCAATTCCTCTCACCAATAACCCTGAAATCAGTTCTAGGTGGTAAATCCACAGAAATTTCCAAGGGTGCTAATTGTTCATGCCCCATTCATCTGTTTAAATCCATCTAGAAGATGAACACCACTGCAGTATTTGGTATTAAATGCTTATTATTATCCCATTATCAGAGGCCACATTATAAATATCTGTATCTCACATCACGAAAGTCAAGAAAAAGTCTACAGGTGTACCACAAATGATCTTCTTTGTATAAATAAACTATTCACACCTTCCTCAGCTTTTGTGAAATTTTCTCTAACCCCTCAGCCCAAGATAACCAGTCCTACAAATTCTTTTTCTTATTCATGGAGCACTTTTGGCACTTTATCTTACAGGTCTTGGATTATCACTCTTCGTATCCATGCGTTTCTTTTCTCCCCAGTGAGGTTTTTAGCTCCTCTGGCACGTGGCCATGTGATGTTTCCAGCTCTTGGCAATATGCTAGAAGGTGTGATATATAGAACAATTAAAGAAATGAGCCTCTTATAGAATGAGGAATACCTGCTTTTTAAATCCCAATTCTTACTCTCCCAATTTCTGGGTATAGGGGATTCATGCTTAAATTGAATCTTTGCATTGCCTTCTGTTTTTGGTAACAAGCTAGATTAAATTTACTCTACAACCTTCCAATTGGAACCAGTGAAAATGGCTAAATAAAATATTTTCATAAACACCTATAAAAATGCTCACTGAGCTGGTAAGAAACTAAAGAATCCACAAAGGGAAAAGATAAATATGAAGATGGGAAGCTAGAAGTCAGCAGACAGCAGAAGCCGTAGTTTTCCAAACAGGAGCTACAAAATCATGGTGGTTTTGAGCCTGTGGTTTTGAGCCTAAGATTTTGAGCCCAAGATACATGTGTTGGGAAGAATAAGGTGATCATACCTCCTGATTTATCCAGGACAGTACTAGTTAATGTCTGTTGCTCTGGTGTAGTTATTAATTGTACCCACTTTTATTCTTAAAAGCATATGGAATGATACATGCTCATCTTAAGTATAAGAGATGGGATGTAATGTATGGAACTCAAAAAGGTAGGAGTTCTAACAGATCTTTGCAAAACTCGGCCCATCAGTGTTAGAGGGAATATTAAATAAGACTACAAAGCAGAAGGGAACAGCATGTAAAATAGCCTGCATTTACTTTGACACTGGATGGAAGGAAAATGAATTTGCCCCTGAGAAATCATTGTCAGCATCAAACCCTCATGTAAATTTGTTGTTACCTGCATGTTAAAATTGAAGTTCAAGTGGAGAATTGAATTTAAAGTGACTTCCAGATGGATAGGACTACCAGGGAACTGGCAGAAAACATATGCAAGACCTCTCTGAGGGAACAGGGCTTTAACCTCGGTCTCCGAGAATTGCTATTGGTAAAATTTTCAAGGAAAATGAGAAACACATCTAAAAACAAATCTGAAGAAGTGTCATCAGAAAGGCCCAATGGGTGAAATACATCAAAATTAGAGAATGGAAGAAAGAAATTGTCAAAGAGTTCATATGTGAGGAATATCAGACACTGATTGCAAAATAGAAGGTTTATTTTAAAAAGTGAGGTTTTTTTTTAAATTTATTTTTTAATTGAAGAATAATTGCTTTACAGTACTGTGTTGGTTTCTGCCAAACATCAACGTGAATCAGAAATAGGTATACATATTGTTCCCTCCTGAACCTCCCTCCCACCTTCCTCCCCCTCCCACTCCTCTAGGTGTTACAGAGCCCTGGTTTAAGTTCCCTGAGTCATACAGCAAATTGCCAAAATTGAGTCTTGGGACTTTCCTGGTGGTCCAGTGGTTAAGACTCTGAGCTTCCCACACATGGGGCATGGGTTCAATCCCTAGTTGGGGGACTAAGACCTAGCATGCCGCATGGCTCAGCCAAAATTAAAAAAAAAAAAAAAAACAAATAAAAAAAAAGACACCCTCAAACTGAGCAGCTTAAGAAGACCATTTATTTATTTAAAAACTGAATCTTGAGAAGAGTGATGAAAGTGAGACTATAATATTAGTAAGCAAAAACCCCTCAGAATTCTAGAACTAACAGACATAATAAATTAAAATAAAAATTTTGATAGGTAAAACAGGAGACCTAACTCTGAAAAAGAAAATTTAAAAATTGAAAATGAAATAAGAAATAATTCTCTGGAATGCAACCCAAAGAAACAAGAAAATGAAAGGTTTGAAAGAGTTCCACCTTGAGGAGAAAGTGATAAGGCCCAGTATGTATTTGAGCAGATTTTTAGAAGGAGATAAAAAAAAGACTGGGGAAAAAAACAGTTCAGTAATTAGGTCACAAGCATTTACTGTATTAATTAACAAGCAAGCAAATGGATTATAGAAAGGTTTTATATAGAACAGTGATGAAAATCTGTCCTAAACTAAGGATATGATAAATTCAGTTCTGTTTACTGGGAGTTATAAGAGATAGAGAGATAATCAATTAATTCAAGTCAAGTCAAGAAATAAGAGGGAAAAAGAAACAGAAAAGTGGGACAAATTAGGCCATAAAATAATATGGAAGAACAAATACGTCAGTGATCACAATAAATGTGATGACTAAATAGTCCAATCTAAAGTCTAGATTTTCAGCTACAGTAACAAAAACAGTGTTGAACTGGCCTAAAGAGAGACAGATCCATGAGTGCAATAGTTTGCAAGCAGAGTGACATTACATGGTCAAAATA
>SJYQ01095343.1:240685-279229 GCA_006410935.1 Redunca redunca
GCGTGTCCCTGCCCCGCCCCCACCTGCTAGTGGCGGGTGCAGGTTTATGTGCTGCTTTTCCGCTGGGGAAGTCACTGTTGGGCTTGTAATCTGTCGGTTTTAATTATTCATTTATGTATCGTTCCTGTTATGATGCCCTCTGTGCTTCCAGGGCTCACCAAAGACTCGGCAGGGAGAGTGTTTCCTGGTGTTTGGAAACCTCTCTTCTTAAAGTTCCTTTCCCGGGTCGGGCTTCCCTACCCAGGACGGAGCTCCCTCCCCACCTCCTTTGTCTCTCTTTTCGTCTTTTATATTTTTTCCCTACCTGTTTTTGAAGGCAATGATCTGCTTTTCTGGGTGCTTGATGTCCTCTGCCAGCATTCAGAAGTTGTTTTGTGGATTTTGCTCGGCGTTGAAATGTTTTTTTTTTGAGGAATTTGTGAGGGAGAAAGTAATCTCCTGGTCCTATTCCTCCGCCATCTTCTCCCCCTCTCCAAAACATTTATTTCTTACAATTCTTGACACTGAGAACTCCAAAATCTAGGTGTCAGTAGATACCTTCATTCTTTTTTTAAAGATTTTTTTTTTGATGTGGGCCATTTTTCAAGTCTTTATTGAATTTGTGACAATATTGCTTTTGTTGTTTATGTTTTGATTTTATTGGCTGCGAGGCATGTGGGATCTTAGCTCCCCAACCAGAGATCGAACCTGTGTTCCCTGCACTGGAAGAGGAAGTCTTAGCCACTGGACCGCCGGGGAAGTCCTTGAAGTTTCTGGGTTAAACTCAATTCTATTCTTTAGAAGAAACTTCCTTTGTTCTGTTCCCCACTGTCCTGGAGATTCTCCTTAATTCTCTCTCCTCTGAGGCAGTGGTTTCAAGTCCTAGCAAGCATCAGAATCCCCTGGAGGGCTTGTTACAACACAGATTGATGGGCACCCTCCTGAGAGTTTTGGATAGAGTTTCTGGAGAGTTTGCATTTCTAAAAAGTTCCTGGGTGATGGTGAGGCTTATGGTGTGGGGAACTCACTTTGAGAGAACCATTGCCCTAAGGCTCCATCTGAAATGGGCTCGAGAAATACGTCCTCTTTGAGGGCACATTTTTACTACCAGCTTTCTACTGGGACAAGTTTGGACTCATGAGGGCAATTTTATAGTCACAGGCTTTTAAAAGCAGACTGCAGTTTTTAATTAAAAATTTTTTTTTTATTGTGTTAAAAGTCACATCATATAAAACACACTATTCTAGCCATATTAAACCATATGTTTCAATGGCACTAAGTACATTCACATTGTTATGCAATTCTCACCATCATCCATCTCCTGGATTTTTCACCTTCCTCAGCTGAAACTCCCTCCCTACTGCCCCCACCTTGCCCCCTGGCATTTACCTGCATACTTTCCGTCTCTATGAATTTGACTATTCTAGGTACTTAATATGGGAAGCACTGGTGGCTCAGTGGTAAAGAATCTACCTGCAATGCAGGAGACGTGAGTTCAGTCACTGGGTTGGGAAGATATCTTGGAAAAGGAAATGACAACCCACTCCAGTATTCTTGCCTGGAATTTCCCATGGACAGAGGAGGCTGATGGGTTACAGTCCATGGCATGACAAAGAGTCAGACACAACTGAGCACACACACACAGGTAGCTCATGTAAGTGGAATCAAACAGTATTTGCCTGCACCTAATGTATCTCGGAATGCATTAAAGTTTAGCTTAATACATCAGATCGTAGTTTATTTAGCAACACAATTCTCACAAATACTTAGCAGGGCTTCAGATCTACTTGCTTCCAGTAAACCCCATGTATGGATAACCACATGAGTGCTTCCCCTGACACAATTTTCACTCTGATTCATACTTTTGCTTTCTATTCCCACCTCCCCTGGTTGCCTCTTTCACTACATTGGCAGGTACCTTGGGGCCATCTCATAAAATAACCTTGCCTTGGAAAAAAGTAATCTTAATGTGATCTTTGGCACAAGGTCTCCTCCCTTTCTGTAGCTGAGAATTCCTTAAACACCTTTGTTGCTCAAAGTTCTTTCCATTCTAATTCTTAAATCCTGGTTTAGAGTGCAGAAACAGTCAGCTTTACCAAACCTTGAAACTCTAAATTTCTGGACTCTTTCCATCTCTGCTCCCAAGCCAACCACTTCTTGCTGGGACTCATTTTTCCTCTTTACACCTTGCTATAAGAAGTGAGTAGAAATCCACACATGCACTAACATTTCTAACCCCTTCCAACTGCTTCTTGCCGAGCTACACATCTGCTAGGCCTTGATCTGCTTTAAAAATTTCAGCAGGCCAAATTTTATGCCGCCATATAACAAAGCACTGTACTTATGTCTTGCTTTATTTTTCTTGCTGCCTGCCAGCCACCCACCATGCCAAATCTGTACATTTTCAAATTTGTTAAGGCAGCTTCCCATGTCAAGATGCCAGTTTTCACGTTGGTTAGGGTAATACTAGCTGATGAAACAAAATAGCCCTCCAATTTAGTGGCTAACACAATAGAAGTCCTTTACTTCCTCAAGCGACTGTCCAACATGGGGGTTCCTGGTTGGTAGGCTATTTACCTGAAGGCAGTGATTCAGGCGTCTATATTTCTTCCATCTGTGACGTCACCACATTCAGAGTCCTTGCATCTTTGTGGGTGAGGAAATAGAAGGCACACTCTTCTTCTGTAGGCACCACATCACTTCTATACATAGTTCATTGGCAAGAACCAGTCACGGGGCTCCATCTAAATGCAGAGATGGATTAACTCTTTGCTGACCGAGCAGCTGCTTCCCAACAACAATCCTATTCCTTGGCAAAGGGCAGGGGCGTGAGACCTTGGTTGGCTGTTAGCTTTCTTTGAAATATGAAAGACAATTCAGTAACACTGTAGAAGAAGGGATAGGAGCCCTTCTTTAAACCTGGGGAAGGAAATGATCTTTAAATAAGCCACAAAAGATACAAATCATAAAGAAAGTGTTCATAAATTCAACTACATAAAAAATTAATGCTATACAGAGTGAATTAAGTCAGAAAGACAAAAACAAACCGTATATTAACACTTTTATGTGAAGTCTAGAAAAAGGGTATACACGAACTTACTTACTAAGCAGGGAGACACAGATGTAGAGAACAAATTTATGGATCCAAGGTGGGGGAGGGGAGAGTGGGATGAATTGGGAGATTAGGACTGACATATATACACTACTCACACCATGTATAAAACAGATAACAACGAGAACATTCTGGATAGCACAGGGAGCTCTATTCAATGCTCTGCAGTGACCTAAATGAGAAGGAAGTCCATTAAAGAGAGGATATATGTATATGAATATCTGATTCACTCTGCTGTACAGTAGAAATTGGAAAAGACCCTGATGCATAGAAAATTTGAGGGCAGGAGGAGAAGGGGGTGACAGAGGATGAGATAGTTGGATGGCATCACCAACTCAATGAACATGAGTTTGAGCAAGCTCTGGGAGACAGTGAAGGACAGGGAAACCTGGCGTGCTGCAGTCCATGGGGGTTGAGAAAGAGCTGGACACAACTTAGCAACTAAGCAATGACAAGAGATTAACACAACATTGTAAAGCAACTTTACTGCAATTAAAGTTAATTTAAAAAAATTAAGAGCTTCTGTTCATCCAAATATACCATAAAGAGTACAAAAAGACAAGTCTTTCTCTGAAGGCTGTCTGCCAAAGACTGACTATATTACCTATATATCTAGAGTATATTAAAAACTCTTACAAGTGAAAAAATAGGTAACTCAGTAGAAACATTAAATAAAAATACATAGACAGATATTTCCAGAAGAAGCAACATGAGCAGCCAACAGATATACGGAAAGCTGTTTAATTCGTTAGAATTCAGAGACAAGCAAAGCTGAACTGCAGTGGGCTGCCGTTCCTTGTTCCTTCTGTCTGATGGGTAAGTGTTTAAAAATTGGATAATAAGTACTGGTGAGGAGATGTAGTGAAGTGAATTATCTTGTAGGACTGTCAGGGAAGGACATTTACACCCTAATTTGTAAAACCTCTTAAAGGGAGTGGGCAAAAGGGTATTTGCTTTTTCATTATTCTATAGTAAACTGTGTGTGTATATGTGTGTGTGTGTGTGTGATCTATTTCACAATTAAACATTTAAAACAATACTCTTGGGGTTTCCCTGGTGGTCAGGTGGTTAAGAATCCACCTGCCAGGGGACACAGGTTTGATTCCTGGTCGGGGAAGATCCCACACGCCACGTGTCAGCTGAGTCTGTGCCACAACTACCGAGCCTGTGCTCTGCAGCCCAGGAGCTGCAAATACTGAGCCCACGTGCAGAAAGTGCTGAAGCCCGTGCACCATAGCGCCTGTGCTACACAGCAAGAGACGCCTCCACGAGGAGAGCGCCACACACCACAACTAGAGAGTAGCCCCCACTGGACACAACTAGAGAAGCCCGAATAAAGAGACAACCAGTGCAGCAAAAATTATACAAATTAAAAAAAATCATAAAACAATAAACTTTTGAAATTACACTTTAAGAATTATGGAAAAGATGGTCTTGGCGGCCCCACCTTAATTACATTGGAAACATTTTGTAATATATCATCCTGCTTTTTCCTCCTGCCCACCTATTTGGAACTGGTCCTTGGTTCCATCACCGCATAAGCAGTGGGTAGCATGATTCTTTGATTGATGTGACATGCCAATCTGAACAAATCCACTTCATCACTTGAATCTCTTGAGGACTGGTGAATAAAAGGGTGAGAGGGCAGAGCATTGAAGTCTTTTCCATCCCTACACACCATCCTATGAGGAAGCTTAGGGAGGACGCCTACCGTCTGGTGATGTCAGAGGGGTTAATTAAGAAGAGATGGTGTCATTTCCAATAATTACTAGGGATCAAAATTTACAGAAGGCACAAAGAGAGGCTGGCAGCTGTACCAAAATGAATCTGCCTGGAACCACGCAGCTGCAGCTGTTACATCTCAGAATTTATTTTTCGAATCACCTTAGCTTTTTGAAAAGTCCAACCATGAGAATAGCCTGATTCCTACCAAGTTCAGTGCACCTGAAAACAGGAAGAAGGGTCCCACAAAATGTCATATGGGTCCACCCAGCGGCCTTAAAAACTGACACGACTCTTTCTAGTTCTCAGAGAAGCGTATTCTGAAGCTTCATCTCCAGGATCTTGAATTTAAAGATAGAAATAGGCTCCTCTCTGTTAATTTTTGAATGGAAGTAACCAATCCTCATGGGGCTTCCCAAGAGGTGCCAGTGGTAAAGAACTTGCCTAACAATGCTGGAGATGTAAGAGATGCAGGTGCGATCCCTGGGAAGGTCAGGAAGATCCCCTGGAGGAGGACATAGCAACCCACTCCAGTATTCTTGCCTGGAGAATCCCCTGGACAGAGGGACCTGGCGAGCTACACTCCGTGGGGTCGCAAAGAGTCAGACACAACTTAGCGACTAAATAACAAAAAAACCAATCCTTACAATGAATTATCAAGTAGTGTGAAGCAGAATTTCAAACAACCCCATGCTGGTAAGCACAGGAAAATAGGTTAGAAAAATAAAGCAAAGTCTGAATCTGTCCTTGTGGAAGGGGTGGTGAAGTCATCCTAGAGTCCACCCCCGCCACCACCACTGCTCAGAGAAGATACCCCAGAAACCACTTCCAATATTGCAGGCAGTACACAGCAGTCTTCCTCAGGTGAGCTGTTGCTGCCCAATTGTACATGACCTTGCTTCCAAAGCCAGGAACGAAACAGTAACCACTAGAGGGCATCGGAAACCTTATTAGAAATAAAAGTGCCCCAGAGAAAACCATTAGCACTTGAAAAACTGGAACGCATAAAATGTTCTCTAAGCCAAATACTGCTGGAAAAGGAAAAGGGAGGGAGAGAGGGGGCATTATATTTTAAATGCAATCGCTTCCGGTAAAGCCTGATTCTCCTTTTGGAATACGAATGAAATAGCTAAAATTAGTTGATGTACCTCTTTTCCCACTGATGCAAAGCAATTTCTAACCTACCTTACAGTTTAAGATTAGCCCGAAGATGCCAGTGTCTTTTGAAAAAAAAATTTTTTCATCCTGAAAGGTCCTTTATAAAAAGTAATACAGTGGCTATTAAAGATTACAGCCTTGTTGGCTCACAAAACCAACACTTTCCTGACTTGCTCTGCTTAGAAAAGATTTTAGAGGTGACCAGAACTGAAGAGATGGGGCCTAGTGTGTGGAGATTTTGTTTGGGAAATAGTAGGATCCTCTCTCTTAGGAATTTGATCGTGCCCTGAGCTCACTGGACTATAAGGCAATGATCACGCGGCTGGCTAATCCCTTTGACTGATTGGTTTATGGCCTTGGTTTGCACTGACGCAGGTGATGGTGGTAAAGTGAAGTGAAGTCGCTCAGTCGTGTCCGACTCTTTGCGACCTCATGGACTATAGCCTACCAGGCTCCTCCCTCCATGAGATTCTCCAGGCAAGAGTACTGGAGTAGGTTGCCATTTCCTTCTCCAGGGGATCTTCCCGACCCAGGTTAGCTGGTGATATTCATCTCCATCTATGCATGCCTCTTTCTCCAGAAAGTAAGAAATGTATAGCAGCCTTGGAATCCTACTTTGTCACGAAAATGGATTGGTAGTCATGCTATGATTTCACTTGAAACCATACTTCCTCTCGTGTCTGCTGATGTCAAATTATTTCCATATTACCAAAACCACTGGGAGTTACTAGTTAACTCTTAATAAACATTGATGCACAGGGAAGACGAGAGCCTTTCCTGGTTCCACACCTGCCTGGGAAAGGATGGAGCAAAGCCCCTGGGCTGGAAGGAGACACTGAGGGAAGTTTTGTTTATTCCAACAGATAGTCATTAGTTTCAAACCTGCAGGAAGAATAGAAGTCAAGGGAGAAATTGTCAAGAAAGAGTAAGAAATTATCTTGTGAATTATTTGGTTAAATGGAGTTCCTGGCCGATTAGAAGGAAAAGAAAGAGTGAAAAATGAGCCAAATGAGATTGACACATTATAATAGAGCACATGTTGATATGGAGACTGCTATTCTCTTTGTCTTTGGGAAGAGAATTGTGGATGAAGGGCAAACAGGAACTTTTGGGTGGCACTCTCATGTCTAATATAAAAGACTCAGTCTTATGCGACTCTTTGCGATGCCATGGACCATAGCACGCCAGGCTCCTCCGTCCATGGAATTTTCCCAGGCAGGAATACTGGAGTAGGTAGCCATTCCATCCTCCAAGGGATCTTCCTAACCCAGGGATCAAACCTGGGTCTCCTGCATTGCAGGCAGATTCTTTATGATCTGAGCCACCAGGGAAGCCCTAGAAACAGGTATAATTTCCAGACCAAATAATTTAATAGAATCTCATCTAAAACTCCCTTGGGTGTTAGAGGGATCCCAAGTGAATAGAAATTGTAAGAATTAAGCTCTCTTCTTAAAAGGCAGCCCTAGTGCTTACTTATTTTCTGTATACTTGGCTTGGTGTGTGCTACAGTGGAGGCATTCCAAATCAGAATTAAGAGAAACCACTGTACCACAGGATCATGATATGGCAACAGTGATGATGTGGGTGAGGCTGAGAGCAAATTCTTTATAGTGCTTGTTTGTAAGCACTTCACGTTTGTTGTTTAGTAACTTAGTCATGTCTCTTTGCAACCCCATGGACTGCAGCATGCCAAGCTTCCCTGTCCTTCACTGTCTCCCAGAGTTTGCTCAAACTCCTGTCTGCACCTTATACATATTAGCTCATTTAATTCTTCCAATAACCCTGTGAGTTAGTGATTATTATTAATCTCCCCATTTTATAGATGGAACTGAAGCACTGAGATTAGGAGACAGGCACAAGGTCAGAGAAGTAGTAGACAGGGGAAATGGAGCTGGACTCAGTTTATCGCAGAATCTACAATGTTAACCACTGGTCGAACTTCTTCTCTAATGGATAAATACACTTTGCTAGCATTTTTATTGCTCCTTATCTCGTTTTACTATATCATTGCATTCTACTATTGTATCACTTTATTGTCCACTATCACTTATGATTGTGTGAATGAAACGTAGGAGTGTAGTCGTCTGTACATCCATGTCATTTGGGGTCCCAGGCCAGCTACTTGGATCCCCTGGTTAAGGAGATTGCCTCATTATCACAGCAAGAACTACAAACATGTTAGGTGCAGTGCTGTAACGCAACGACCACAGGATGGAGTCTGCAGACCTGAGTCCCGTCGTGACTCACCCATTTCTGAGCTCTGAGCTCTCAGCTAACTGGCTCAGCATCCCTGATCCCCGCCATGGCTTCTTTGTGAGGTGCAGAAAATAGTAACGACTACTTCTCTGAATGCTAAAAAGTTTGTATGAATTGTCACAGGTAATGTGCCTAGCCTGGAGTCTGGAATATAGTAGACAAGAAATATGTCGACGCTCCCTCCGTTTACCCAGGCGCCTAGTGTTCACCCTCCATGACATCGTATTACCGCTAAATCCTTTATTTTCTCCCAACTGTGTAACAAAAAGCACCTGTTTATCTCTTTCCTAGTCAATACTCTTTTAAAATTTCTCCTCATGACAAAATCATCGAACAAAAATTATAACTTACATTTATGTAGTGCTTGCTATGTGCTAGGCATGGGTCTACATACTCCATCTATACAAATTCATGTAATCCCCACAACAACCCTCCAAATTAGGAGCTATATATAAGATATATTTTATACATAATGTTAAACATTAGTAAGCTGAAGCACAGATAGCAATTAAAATCACACAATCAGTACGTGTTGGAGTCGGGACTTAAACTCAGATTCTGTGGGGCTTCCTTTCTGCACATGGTGCAAAAGATTCTCTGATGGCTCCTAGGGACCTCGGCCAGGGCTCTGCCGGTTCTGCGTGCACCTCGTTAATATATCACTAACAGAAAATTGACCTAATTGCATCAATATTTGCTCATTTTAGAAATGACAGCACTGCCTTCTTTCCCCAGTGCAGAACAAACAGACCTGCCATCTTTAAATAGGGTTGAACCAACCAACCCAATCCCATTCTTTCAAATGATTGCTCTTGGTGACTGCAGTTTCTTAAATACAATTAGATAATTGCCTCTAGGAGAAACAGAAACAATTTAATATTTTCCTTCCAAATAATTGCATTTTAATTAATCAACGGAACTGAGTCCTCATAGTCAGCTGCTACTTGACAGCCTATGTTTCTTGGTAAGTAGCCTCAGTCATATACAACTCTTTGTGGCCCCGAGGACTGTATGTAGCCTGCCAGGCTCCTCTGTCCATGGGATTCTCCAGGCAAGAATACTTGGGCTGCCATGCCCTCCAGGGATCTTCCCACCCGAGGGATCGAACCCATGTTTCTTACATCTCCTGCATTGGCAGGCAGGTTCTTTACCACTAGCGCCACCTGGGAAGCCCACTTTATGTTGACCACCTCTAAACTGCCAGGTGTGGAGAGAATGGGATGTTGATATTTTTGCTTACGTCAGCATGTTTCTGTCCACAGATTGCTGGAGACTTCTCTTTTCTAACAACATAATTATTTAAGTGTCTGCACACATGGTATACACACCCAAGTAATAATTTCAAAACACATCATAATTTTTAGAACAGATGCAACACAATGCCAGAAGAATCAAAGCAAGCCATTGTTTGGTGCCATGAGCATACTTCTCTTAATTTGCTCCCCCCGCCCTTAGGTGTTAAATGACTGTTATTATTTGTGTCGTCTCCAGAGCCTAATCAAGTTCATTCACAGCACGAAATATTTTTCCACAATAGGACATAACTTCTGTTAGTTTCCCTAGGCTTGATGATATGCTTAGATTCCTAAAATATTAAACCTGAGGGACCACCTAATTTATCCCCCTAATTTTACAGGTGGGGAAGCTCCTGGTATATGGTTCACAGTGGGGAAGAGAGGCAAGGATCTGGAATGGAGGAAGGATGCTATTTCTATTTCTAAATTTCCTTGCCAGCGCCGACAACTCATTTTCTTTGGAATTTTTTTTTTTTCTTCTTGCTCTGTTTTCTTTGATTTCCATCCCTCTTGCTCAGTCTTGGTGTCAACTGAAGCACGGGTCACAAATCTGTCTCCTTCATACTCCAAAAGCTCTGGTCATTCGGTGCTATCACCACAGGAAGGGGACTTTCTTTGGGGAGAAGTGGGAGATGTGATGGTGAAATTGCGTCTCCTGACCACAAGGTAGATGGATTGAAATTGAATCTAAGATTCCTCTTTTCATGACAGTCTCCTCTGCCGACTGGACTCTGGAGATGGACGTTTCCACCTCCCACTGTGCTCCTTTTATCTCTTCAGCCCATTCCTTGACCTCTCTCCCCTGATCTCTCCAAACTGAACCTACCTTTTCAAAGTCACTGTCTGTGTTGCTCTTGCTAACTAACCTGTCCCCTCAAGTGCCTTCCTTTCTGTGAGCTTCAGCTTCTCTGTGCATTTTCCCTAAGAAAAACACTTCTTCCCCTAACAGAAACTCTGCTGCCGACAACAAGGCAATAATACTTAAAAAAATAAATGAAAACAGTTATATCACAACAGAAATATGTTTAAAGGGCCTTTTGAGCAATCAGACGAAAGCACTTCATTCCATTAGGGTAGGTCCTATAAGGCAACGTTTGTCCTGGGAAACTAAGGAGGCGAGGTTGGGGAGGGAAGCGTACTAGGCAAACAGAGCTACCTGGAGGTGGATACCTATAGAATCAGAGGCCAACTGAGGGCATGGAGGGATTTCACAGTAGACCCCCTGGAGAAGGAAATGGCAACCCATTCCAGTACTCTTGACTGGAGAATCCCATGGAGGGAGGAGCCTGGTGGGCTACAGTCCATGGGGTCGTGAAGAGTCAGACACGACTGAGTGACTTCACTTTCACGGCACTGGGAGATGACGTAGGAGAAGACAGGGTCTCTTATATGCATTTAGGTGGGTTCTGTTCCTCTGGTTCTTGAACCCCTTCACTAATCATATTTACTCTCTATCCACTCCAGCACCACCTTAGTCCAGGCAGCCATACCTTTCTCTTGGGCTATTTTGAGGTACAGATGCAAGTGAGGGCATGATACATTAGGACAATGGATTGTAAACTCAGGACAGAGTAAACATGTGTGGACTGATAGGAGACAATCTGAGGAGATGAATAGGTGTCAAGACTATTTCCAAGGTCAACTTCGCATCTACTCAACTCTTTTAGGTCTTGGCTAACTAACAAATCGATTTTTCCAACTCCTAGGAGGGAGCATTCCACCACCAACATCTCTCTCCCATGCCCCTCTGGAAAAAACATGAATGAATTAAGATTCTAGTAAATTTCCAGCATAGTATAAAGTTTGTTATGAAAATGAATATCAAAATAACAGTATTGTATTGATAGAGATCAAAGGAACTGGTAGCAACATTCCACATTTACAAGAATGGGTTGTAATAACGTTTAGTTATTTCTGGCCATCTGTTGGAACATGGAAATAGCCTCATTATATGTAAACACATAATAATAGTAGTTATTAAAATTTGATTCCCTTTGTAGTATATTCAAACAAAATGAGAAGCAGAGATGCTAAGGTACATTTTCTATGAATGTAGAATTAGAGAAATAATTAGATGTTAAAAAAAAAAAAGCCCTAAGGTTTGAAAATTCTTTCTAGGATATCTGAAATTTTTATTAGAAAATTCAAGATTCCCCATAGATTAACCTAACCATTAGCCTAACCTTCATCACCCGGATCTGGGCATGCCTTGTACAAGGAGGCCCACAGTCACGAATATGCTCTGCCTGGCTGTGCTGTGGTACTGATGTGTCTGTCCAAATCCTTTACATCTACTGAGACTCTAATAAGTGCTAACCTCCTGCCCTTGTTTTGGGTGGGGAAAGGGCTCTACTAACCCACTGGATTTTTTTACTTTTGCTAGTTTTGATCTCATGTGCTTGTATAAAGTATAGCAACAGTTTGTTGGGTCCCAAGTCTCTTCCAGGTTCTTACTACTGATTCATTCACACTTGAAATTTCTTTGAATACTTGCAGGTTAAGTCACTTCAGTAGTGTCTCTTTGTGACCTCTTGGACATAACCCACCAGGTTCCTCTGTCCATGAAATTCTCCAAGTAAGAATACTGGCATGGGTAGCTGTGCCCTGCTCCAGGGGATCTTCCCCACCCAGGGATCAAACCTGCATCCCTTTTGTCTCCATCATTGGCAGGCAGATTCTTTACCACTAGTGCCACCTGGGAAGCCCCCCTTTGAATACAGGTAGTCCTTATTTTGCAGATGCAAACTGAAACCATGAAAAGTGATTTTAATAATCAATTTGGGAAATTATGTTTGCTTCTTGATCTTTAAAACTTTATGTTGAAACATTCAAAACTCTCTAAGTCAGTTGTAAACATAAAGGGAAATAATGAAAATAGTAAGACAATGTGAACTTAGTATATACTAAAATTTAAAACACTAAGACATTGAGAATGAAAGTGCTTCATTTTTTTGTAAAAAAGTATCGAGAGTGGTTTGAACAGAGCATAGGGCTTCCCTTGTGGCTCAAATGGTAAAGAATCTTCCTGCAGTGCAGGACACCTGGGTTCAATCCCTGGGTTTGGAAGATCCCCTGGAGGAGGGCATGGCAACCCACTCTAGTATTCTTGCCTGGAGAACCCCACGGACAGAGAAGCCTGGTGGGCTATAGTTCACGGGGTCACAAAGAGTCAGACGCGAATGAGTGATCTACACTTCCACTTCTTTCTTTCACTTTACTTTCTTCGCACTGTAGAACTTAAAACCTGCATGGAAGAAGCATCTTTCCCACGTGCAGTTGAATTGTCATACTCCTTTCTAAGGTTGAGTCACTCTTCAACATCCTGTTCTTGGTGCCTTCAGTGTCATGAAACATTGCTGGGTATTCTTTTAACGTGAAGCCTTTTGGCTGGCTTCCCTTCCTCTGGGACATCTTTATCTTCAACAAGTTAAAAATAGAACTACCATATGATCCAGCATCTCCATTTAGGGTATATACCAAAAAGAATTGCAGTCAGGATCTCTAAGCAACACCTGCATGCTCCTGACACTGCAGTACTGTTCACAATAACCAGCTTATGGAAATAGCCCACATGCCCGCCAACGTGTGAATGGTACAAAAAATGTGGTTTATATTCACACAGTGGGCTTCCCAAGTGGCGCTAGCGGTAGAGAATCCACCTGCCAGTGCAGGAGACACCGGAGACGTAGGTTCTAGGTTTGTCATAGCTTTCCTTCCAAGGAACAAATGTCTTTTAATTTCATGGCTGCAGTCACCATTTGCAGTGATTTTGGAGCCCAAGAAAATAAAATCTTCCACTCATTCCACTTTTTCTCCATCTATTTGCCATGAAGTGAGGGGGCCGGATGTCATGATCTTAGTGTTTTGAATATTAAGTTTTAAGCCAGCTTTTTCATAGGTATATATGTATGTCAAATTCATCAAGCCATAGACATTAAATATGTAGCTATGTATCAATTATACAGTTGATATTGTATATCAATTATACAGTTTAAAATAGTTTTTCAAATAAGACCTTTTAAGTTCAGAAAAGGAAAAGTAGATTTTTGGGGGACTCCGAAAGCTTTGTTCCTGCTTTTGGTGCTATGCGAAAGAGTCACTTTTAGTCTTTCTCAACACAAATCTTTAAATCTGCTCTTCAGAGAATTATTTCCATGAACATGTGTTTGCCCAGTTCTTGAAGTCAATGAAAAAAAAAAAAAACAAACCTGCTTTCACTAATATTTACTTACTGTGGTTAACAGATCTAAATGTTAAATGGCAGCTGGCCACCTTAGTATCCACTGGGAGTTTTTTATCTTCTTTTAGACATGAATTTGTTTGACTCTGTCATCCCAGACTTTTTTTGTGATAAGTCAAGATATTTGCTCATATAAATAGTTTAGGAAGAAATACAAGGAGCCTCTGAAAGAATTTTTTAAGAGGTGATAGATTTAAGTCCAGATTCTGTCTGTACTTTGGTGGCTCAAATGGTAAAGAATCTGCCTGCAATGTGGGAGACCCAGTTTTGATCCCTAGATCGGGAAGATTCCCCTGGAGAAGGTAATGGCTACCCACTCCAGTATTCTTGCCTGGTGAATTCCATGGACAGAGGAGTCTGGTTAGTCAGTCCATGGGATCACAAAGAGTCAGACACTACTGAGCAACTAACACGCTTTCTCTCCATACAACAACGTACAACACTTCAATTCTTTCTTCCTGTTCTTTAAACACAGTTAAAAAAAAAAAAAAGATACTTTATCAGTGCAATCTCTCCAGACTTGAAGTGTCTTCTATAAAGGGCCTAAAAGAAGCCCTACCGGGCGCTGAAAGAATAGCTGCCCTGTCTGTAAAATGCGGTATGTGAAGGGTGTCTGACCTTCATTGTCGTTGTGCAAGGCTATGTTGCAAGGGAATGCGGGAGGGAGCTTTCAGAATGATTATCTTGTGATTTTTAAAGAGTCTTAATTATACTAAAGGTAATATTTGGCCAATTCTTTCAACACTGTGGAGGGGCGGGGAAGACTTTGTGTTCAAATGACTTAGTTCCTTAATTATTTTAAAGGTTCTCTGCTTGTGAAGAGGTCTTCTCCCACCTCCCACATGAGGGGAGCCCTTGGGCACTTTCTTCGAAGGAGGTAGTCCTGAGTTCCACCAGGCAGATTAGCCTCAGGGACCTGCTTGAATAAAAGGAACAGTGGAGATCAAACTGCAGCGCTGTGACTGTAAGCTTCCTGCTTCCAAACTCCCCATGCTTTGGAGTAGATGGAAGTTCAGGGCCTGCCATCTGTCCAACAAAGAGTAATGGTTCCAGCTGTGTCCTCTCCTATCCCTTCAAAGATCTAAGAACAGGAATCAGATTTCGAATAAAAAGCACAGGTCCTCTTCTGATAGCTCAGGACCATCTTGGTGAGGTGGAGGAAACTGTATGGTTTCCCAAATGAATTAACACAGCAAGCCTGAATTTGTTTGGAAAATAGCAGTGTAACCATCTTCAGGGGATTTCACTGTTAGAGGATGCTCCAAAATGCTAAAAAAGAAATTTTAAAGCAAAAAAAGAGGATTAGCAATAAAACTACTAGTAAGTAAACATCAAAACTAGGGACAATTAATATTAATTCAACAGACATTTAGTGAGCAAATGCTTTGTGCCTGGCAAGGCTACTCTGGATGTTGGTGCAATATGTAGACTGAACAAAAGCACCTGGCTACCCACAAAGAAACGGTTTCCTTGGTGGCTCAGTAATAAAGAATCCGCCTGGCAATGCAGGAGACACACGTTTGATCCCTGTGTTGGGAAGATTCCCTGGAGAAGGAAATGGCAGCCCATTCCAATATTCTTTGCCTGGGAAATTCCATGGACAGAGGAACCCAATGGGGTCACAGTGCATCGGGTCACAAAGAGTTGGACATGATTTAACAACGAAACAACAACTCACAAAGAAACCGTGCAGCCAAGTTAGGAAAGGTTTTTGGCTCTCGGGATAAAACGATAACCCCAAAAGACAGTCTCTCTCCTATCACTGCAGATGGTGACTGCAGCCATGAAATTAAAAGACACTTACTCCCTGGAAGAAAATTTATGATCAACCTAGATAGCATATTCAAAAGCAGAGACATTACTTTGCTGACTAAGGTCCGTCTAGTCAAGGCTATGGTTTTTCCTGTGGTCATGTATGGATGTGAGAGTTGGACTGTGAAGAAGGCTGAGCGCCGAAGAACTGATGCTTTTGAACTGTGGTGTTGGAGAAGACTCTTGAGAGTCCCTTGGACTGCAAGGAGATCCAACCAGTCCATTCTGAAGGAGATCAGCCCTGGGATTTCTTTGGAAGGAATGATGCTAAAGCTGAAACTCCAGTACTTTGTCCACGTCATGCGAAGAGTTGACTCACTGGAAAAGAGTCTGATGCTGGGAGGGATTGGGGGCAGGAGGAGAAGGGGACGACAGAGGATGAGATGGCTGGATGGTATCACGGACTCGATGGATGGGAATCGGAGTGAACTCCGGGAGTTGGTGATGGACAGGGAGGCCTGGTGTGCTGCGATTCATGGGGTCGCAAAGAGTAGGGCACGACTGAGCGACTGGACTGAACCGAACTCCTAATAGAGCTTACATTTCAGTGGAGGATGCAGACAGATTAGTAGGCAATTATATATATGAGTGTGTTGATTGTTATGTTTGGGGAGTGCTGTGGGCACACTCACGTGGATTCTGATCCAGGTAGAGGCTTCCTGGAGAGGGTAGCCAGTAGGCTGACACCAGGAGGTAACTAGGATTTAAACAGGCCCACATGCAGACTGTACACAATGGGAAGGAATGAGAGCGGCAAAAAGTGTTACTGAGTTTGGTACTGGCTCTGGTTGAGAGTAAGAATAAAGCATGAGGCTGGAGAGGTGGGCAAAGTCTTTCTCATGCAGAGGCCAGTTGCCCATAGTGAAATGACTGGAGCAGTGAGCAAATGTTTTCAATCAAGAAGGGAAAGGGGCCAGATGATGGGATCTGCACTTTGAAGAGACCATTCTGAGTACAAGGTCCAGACTGATTCTAGGAGAATGGGAGCAGAGGGAAAATATAAGGGAGAATGCTTTGAACATACCCCACATTGTAGTTTTTACTTTGAAGCTATGTTAACAGTGTGTTTCAACAACATTTAAGTAAATTAAGTAATCACTTAGAGCTGAATCTAAAATAAAATGGATGACCTTAACTATGTATCTATTTGGTGACAAAACCACATGAAGAAGAGTTATTCCAAATGACTTTAAAAAACAAATTGATTGTCTGACTCTGGTGAGATAGATACAGAGGCAAAAGTACTGTGGGAAAAGATTCCTATACTGTTTTCAGTAATTGTTTTATTATAGGAAATATTAAATGTGATTATTCTAAGATTTTTCCGTGTGTTTTGTGAACAATATCAAGCCAGTAGTTACATGAGCTTTTCAGCAGAATTGAAAGGAGATATAAACATAAAATCGATGCAGTTAGGTGAAAATTTATAGGCTTGGATTTGAACTATAAATTTATGCTGCTTTTTTGTGCAGAACATAATATTTATTTATTTATAGTTATTTATATAGATGTATTTATTTACATATTGTTATACAATCTATTTATTATATTATTTATACTGTTTATATTTATTTAAGAAAAATATATTATTTTCTACTGTGTCCACTGAAAATGTTAGAAACAATGGGCAACTCATTTGCAGTGATACAATTAGTACACAGAATGTTGTCTATAAATACTGAAGGGGATCAGGGATTGATCTCTTGAGAATAAATTATCCTAGGTCTAATGCACAATGTATACAAAATGAGCCTGGAGTACCTTTTCACACTAAAAGAGCCTGTGTGAATTAGCTCCCATCAGCCAAAGATGAGAAAACTTCCATTAATAAGTATGATGGATTAAAACACAATATCTTAGTTTGGGTTGCTAGAACAGAAATACCATAGACTGGGCAGCTTATAAACAACAGAAATTTTTCACAGCCCTGGAGGCTGGAAATCCAAAGTTAGAGTGCCCCATGGCCAGGTGTGGAGACCCTCTTCTGGGTTTCAGGCTGCTAACTTCTCCTGTGTCTTTACATGGTGGACAGCAGAGAGAGAAGCAAGCTCTCTGGTGAGTCATAAAAGGGCACTAATCCCACTCATTAGGGTTCCACCCTCATGACCTTATCTTATCCTAATTACCTTCCAAAGGCCCCACCCTTAAAATTTTTTTTTGGCTGTGTTGGGTCTCCATCGCTGGCTGGGCTTTCCTCTAGTTGCGGTGAGCAGGGGCTGCTCTTCGCTGCAGTGTGTGGGCTCATTGTGGTGGCTTCTCGTTGCAGAGCAGGAGCTCTAGGGCACTCGGGCTTCAGTAAGTGCTGCACATGGGCTCAGTGGTTGTGGCTCCTGGGTTCTGGAGCACAGGCGCAACAACTGTGGTGCACAGGATTACTTGCTCTAAGGCATGTGGGGAACTTCCCAGACCGGGGATTGAACCTCTGTCTCCTGTGTTGGCACTGAGCCACTAGGGAAGCCTGGTCCACCCCTTAATACTATCATGCTGGGGATTAGGATTTTAAGATAAGAATGACGGGGAAACATGACCAGTCTTTAACAAACTACAAACATGTTTAAATACATGAATTCACAACAAAACCAGAAACAAAACAATATGCAAACCAACAAAACAAATCCGTCACTGGTCAGCATTGGAGGATGAGAATGACTGGTCTAATGGGCCAAAATTCCTTGAAGTTTCAGCCATATGTAAACTCTTAGAGCAAATAGCTCCTGGATACAGGGTTACACCTCAGATTTAAGCAGTATAGAATGTCTATGTGGTTTCTGTTTTGCAATGCTTAAAAATCTTGTTTACATTATGGGCCTAAGACAAAGCACATTATTACTTAAAGCAATAAGCCTCACTCACCAACCTGATAGTACCTTTCTCATTATAAATGGAACTGCAGTTCTCTTTGGGCTGTTACCAAAATTTTTCTAAGGCCCTTCCATCATGTAAATGAGATTTCCTAATCAGTTATGCACAAAGAATTCCCAGCATTCTAAAGAAGCTAATTCCTCTAAGTTTAAATAAGTAAGTGTAGTTTTTAAAAATACGAACAGTGACAGCTACAGAAGTAAATATCAAACACATAAAGGCATTTCTTCCATTAAGTAATTTCCATAGATTGTCATTTTCTTAAAGGCAAAGCAAACAGAAAAAGACTAATACAAATTTTAGCTAATTGGGAAAATCTCAGAGTTTGCTAATTTATGACACCATTGTCTCTCTTTTTTTCCCTCTAAAAATGGCAGCAATAATAAGTAAAATTGTGAAGCTCTGAAAGATAAAATAAAAGTTACCATGGAAAAATATATATAGAGTGGCTAATCTTAAGCTTTTAGTTTGGTTAATTGATTACTTTAATTATATTTTTTAATGCAAGAAGAGTGCCATTTATATGGGGATACCATGAGATGTTGAATGGTAAACCTCAGAAGTGACCTAGTTTGTTTCCAGAATCTTACATCTCCTATCAGCCTTTGCTCTCTCTGGCTTAGGAGAAGTAGCTACCTGCAACCTAAACAGAAAAAGGACATCGACTTGCATTCTTAGTGCTCTTAATTAGTGTTTCTTACAAATCAATGAAGAAAAGCAAATGAATTAGAAAAAAAAATGTGTGAGGGATGTGAAGTTCCAATTCACAGGACAGGAAAGCCAGTGGTCAATAAGCACATCTCATTTATAGGGAAGAAAGGAGGATTAGACAGCAATGTCATGCCATCTCTCACCGGCCTGGCAGATCAACAGAAACTACAAGTCTGACCAGCAGAGACTAGATAAGGACATGGAGTATGGGAACCCCCACGCATGCTTGTCAGAACAGTAACCAACATGTATTTTGAAGGGGAACTTGGCATCATCTAGAAATTACGAGGGCTTCCCAGGTGGCACTAGTGGCAAAGAAGAGAGGCAGGTTAGATCCCTGGGTTGGTAAGGAAACAACCCACTCCAGTATTCCTGCCTGGAAAATTCCATGGACAGAGGAGCCTTGTGGGTCACAGTCCCTGGGCTGCAAAGAGTCAGACACAACTGAGCAGACACACATCACATCATATATATATCTGTACTCCAAATCTTGAACTTTATATAAATGATCTTATATTTTATATTCCTTCCTTGGTCATGTTATTTCTGTTTTGTTTGGGCTCACCATTAGCTTTTTAGGATTTATTTATATAGCTGTGATACATATAGCTATTGTATGTTCATCTTAACTTCTTATAGTATTCCTTTGATAAACATACCACAACTTGTTTTTCAATTCCCTATGGACTATCAGTTAGTTTTATTTTCCACTCATTTTAAAATCTATTATAAACAGTACTGCAAGAAGCATTTCTCTGTAGATATTTCCTGTGGAAATGTGGGTGAGTTTTTCTGGGTGGATTCTAGTGTGGAGTAGATCTTCTCCATCTCCACACCTTCTCAACTCTTAATATGCATTTAACTCTTAAAAAAATGCAGATTCTGATGCAGTAGGTCTTTGGTGGGAATAGAAATTGTGCGTTTCCAGCAAGTCTCAAGGTGATGCCACTGTTGCTAGGCTGTGGACCACCTCGGGAGTTTATGGAATTATTTTCCAGGCAGCTTCTTAGTATATCCCAGAGTCCATGTATCTGTGAGTTTGGAGTTTCTACCACAAATGGGATTGGCATCCTTTGCTACAGAACCCCACGTGGCAAAAACACTGCATGCAGCCTCTAGGAGCTGAGGGTGCTTCCCCTCAACAAGCTCCAACAGAGAGTGAGAAAGTAAAGCCCTCAGTCCTACAACCACAGGAAGTGAATTCTGCCTGCAACCACATGAATTTGCAAGCAGATCCTTCTCCAGTCACACCTGCAGATAAGAACACAGCCCTGCCTGCCACCTGGGTGGCAACTTTGGAGAGAGCCTAGCAAAGCCAAGCCCTGATTCCGAACCCACAAAAACTGTGAGGTGATAAATGTGCATTGTTTTAATCACTAAGTGTGTAACACTGTTAACACAGTGACAGAAAATTAACACAGTACCTGTCCACAAATAATGTACATATGCAAAAGACTTATACTTTCTTTCTCCAGTCTTAGAAATTATTCAACATGGTTTTATGTATATATGGCTTCCCAAGTGGTGCTAGTGGTAAAGAATCTGCCTTCCAATGCAGGAGATAAAAGAGACGTGGGTTTGATCACTGGCTCAGGAAGATACCCTGGAGTAGGAAGTGGCAAGCCACTGCAGTATTCTTGCCTGGAAAATTCCATGGACAGAGAAGTCTGGCAGGCTACAGTTCATGGGACAGCAGAGAGTCAGACATGACTGAGCAACTAAGCGTGCGCACACACACACACACTCGTATCTACTGTCTTAATTTTTTAAGTCTGAGTTATATTCTAGTGATTTTGTTTCCAAATTTTATCTAACTAGTCCCATTTAATGGATTTCTAGGTTATTTTCCTGGGCCTTCAGAAGATCCCATACTGGCCTATTTATTTTTCATACATGAAAAATAAAATAAAAGAGTGAGTTCAAATGCCTAGGAAGAGGAAACCAATTTTTAACAAACTTCTGCTTAAATTCTTATTTACCAGCTCTTTTTGTCTATCACTTCTTCCTGCTGAGGTTTTAATCAAGGTTACCAACCTTTTGGTTTGCTCAGGACTGATGTTTTTTCTGGCATACAAGACTTTTCCATTTTAAAACTGGAAGAATCCCAGGGGGAAAAAATGGGATAGTTGATCACCTTGTAACCCCTTTAAAAGATCAAATGAAAGGAAAAATAACCAGTTCCAACAATTGCAAGTGACTTCCTCAAAGTGACACAACTGAGTGGCTAAGCACAGCCAGTGGTGAAGGAGGGAGTTGGGAAATGGTCCCGCTCATCTCAGCTTAGAGTTCCTTCTGTGGCCTCCAAAAAATACATATGCAGCGTCTCCTCTTTTTAACAGCATATTTTTTAATTAAAAAAAATTTGACCACACCTCAAGGCATGTGAGGTCTTAGCTCCCCAAGCAGGGATCAAACCCATGCCCTCTGCTTCAGAAGCTCAGAGTCTTAACCACTGGACCACCAGGGCTTCCCTGCAGTGTCTGTCTCTAACAGAAAAATGAAAGGAAGACTTTGGATTTTCGGAATAATAATCTACTTCTTACCATCCAGAGTGATAAACCACTCAACCTAGAAGAGTAGTATCCACAAAGGGCTTGGATTAGCTCCTCATGAAACAGCTGCTGCTGCTAAGTCGCTTCAGTCGTGTCCGACTCTGTGCGACCCCATAGATGGCAACCCACCAGGCTCCCCCGTCCCTGGGATTCTCCAGGTAAGAACACTGGAGTGGGTTGCCATTTCCTTCTCCAGTGCATAAAAGTGAAGAGTGAAAGTGAAGTCGCTCAGTTGTGTCCAACTCTTAGCGACCCCATGGACTGCAGCCCACCAGGCTCCTCCATCCATGGGATTTTCCAGGCAAAAGGACTGGAGTGGGGTGCCATCGCCTTCTGCATGAAACAGCAGAGTTCTTCTATTATCACCTGAGGAAAGTGGCCATCAAGCTGGAACAAATAGGCCAGGCAGAGAGAGTCTCTGAGAAAGAGGAGGCTGGGAATTTTACAATATTTGGAGCCAGACAGGCTAGAGGCCTGGAGCCAATTATGTCGCGGCTCTGAATCTCAGTTTTCTCATCTGCAGGGCCTCGTAGATGGTAGGCGTTTAATACATGCCGGTGCCCGTTCTCTCCCTCTCCGTAGAAGGGATGACGAGCATTCCACAAGGAGCAGGCAAGCAGGTTGTAGCTTAATGCCGCTCCAGACGGTACATGTCCTGGGAAGCAGGCACTGAGCAGAGGCTGCGGAGAGTGTGTGCCCCTGCTCCCTGCACACAGACAGGTGGAGAGCAAGGCTCACTGAACGCCTAGACATGGCAGATCAGGGACAGAGACAGGGCCGATCTCTTCAGGAGCACATCTGAGTGTTTCTACGGGGGGAACAGTTACGAGATGTTGCTCAGGGCTTCCCAGGTTGTGCCAGTGGTAGAGAAACCCGCCTGCCAACGCAGGAGACACAAGAGATGAAGGTCTGATCCCTGGATCAGGAAGATCCCCTAGAGGAGGGCATGGCAACTCACCCAGTATTCTTGCCTGGAGAATCCCATGGACAGAAGAGCCTGGCAGACTACAGTCCATAGAGTCCCAAAGCGTCAGACACGACTGAATGACAGTACGTATGAATGCTTTCTTCATGGCTGCTGGGGAGATTTCTTGCTCTAGGTTTATGCTTTGAGTTTTGTTGTAGGCATTCAAAGCTCTCCCTCTCTTTAGGAGGAGAAAAAAAAAACACTCTCAGATACTGGAAGACTGTAAATTAAAGCACTTTTCAGCCTTCTCTTTCGTGGACTAAAAGAACCCAATTCACATGGCATGTCCTCAGAAACAGCAGACATATCAGTACGGCGGCTTTGGGCCCTCCAACCACAGCTGTCATTACACAGCTATGGTGCTCTGAGAAGAAGCTGTTACCTGGGCTTGCCAGTTCAGTAGTCAGGCTAAGTGGAAAGAAAAGGGGCCCCAGGCAACAGGCACCCTCCTTTCACTCATGATGCTTCTAAATGGAGACACAGATGTCTGTGTTTGCTATTTTTATTTTTGAGGGTTCTGTCTGCTGAAGAGCATTTAAAAATAAATAAACCTGCCAATCCAGGAGACATAGGAGTTGCAGGTTTGATCCCTGGGTTGGGAAGATCCCCTGGAGGAGGGCATGGCAACCCACTTACGTATTCTTACCTGGAGAATCTCATGGACAGAGGAGCCTGATGGGCTACAGTCCAAAGGGTGGCAGAGAGTTGGACACGACTGAGTGACTAAGCACAAACATCTGCTGGGGAAGGAAAGTGAAATTATCAGTTGAGAGCAATGAAAGGTTTCTGATGATTTTTAGAATCAACAGGAATCTGGAGTCACCCTCATTTCACATAAGAGGTGTTATCAGAAAGAGAGCTGTTGTTAAACCACTGTTTCTGAGCCACGGGGCCAAGGAAAGGAGCCAGAACATGTGGGAAGAGCAGCAGACGAACTTCCCTTTGGGAGTTCAGACAGCAAGGAGAAGTGAAGCGGGGGTGAGAAGGGTAAGCCGTTCTGATTCCTTCTCTATGCTTTATCCCCTTTCATGGCTCAGTCCCACTCTCACACTCTGCCTCTGAGACCTTTTTGTGATGGGCTTTCTGACCATGGAAACCTATATAAAGCCATTTTAGGAAGAAGCCAGGATTGCCTCCCTGAAAATGTCATTCAAGGTTTTGCAAGAATCATTTTGGTCTCCTTGGTTACTTCAACTCATCCAGATGACGTGTGCATCTTTCACGGGGACACGCCGAGAGGAGGCGGTTGAGAACTCCAAGCTTTGGGCAACAGGGTGTAAGCTACCCGCATGCAATAGGCATCGCTGCAGAAAAGACATTTAAGGAGAGCTGGAAAGGAACCCAGTAAGGATATATGTTTCCACTGGTGAAGTTTTCATCATCCCAAGTCATTCATTCATTGATGAGATATTTCTTCAGCCCTAACCATTTTCCCCTTCATGTTCCCGCTTTTCATGCAAACACCTTCAATTTCCCTCACTCCTCCATACCAGCCTGGTCAATAGCAATCCTGGAGAAACCCAATATCTACTTATTTCATTTCTGCAGCTGAGTAGCCAAACATTGGGTTAGCAGAGCACACAATTGCGTGTGTTTGTCTCACTTTAATACATGCTCATACATTTCCAGTGGGCATACAATGCTGCTTGCTAATCTCATTATAGATTCCCAGCATTCCCTTTCCCATTTCCTAAAGTGACTTTTCAATACATTGCCCTCTCTGCTCAAACATCTTGCTTCCTTTGTACCCTTTTCACTGTTGACAGATCACCTTGCCCTAAAATTCAGAGAGAAATTACGTGCAATGAGATAATAATTCCGTCCCCTTTTCCTCTACTAAATTCATCAACCTATAGGATATCAACCTATCCTCTTCCCCTTCCATTCAATTGGGTGAATAATCTATTCCTGCTTCTATCAATCACATATTCAGTTCACTTCAGTTCAGTTCAGTTGCTCAGTTGTGTCTGACTCTTTGCGACCCCATGAATCACATATTAACCGTCCTCTTTTTCTTCCCCAGTAAGACCTTCACTCATATACATGTTCCTTTTCTCCAGTGTCTTTGGTTTCTGTTTTGTACCAGATCATTCCAATGTAAAACAAAAGTGCCTCCAGTCGTTAATAAAATCAAAACAGAACCACAAAGACCTCTCTTGACAATTTCCCCATAGCTACCGATTCCTTACTCTTCCTTACCCTCCCCAAGCAAACATCCTTGATGAGATGTCCTAAGTTCCTATTTTCACTGCATCTTGATATCCAGCTAACACTGCTCATCAGAGTTTCCAGTGACCCTCACTTTTCCACGTTCCTTTTCTGTTGTTGCCTTACCTGATTTCTAGGTTGTATTTTGTGCAGATGGAAATTCTTTCCTTCTTCAAACACATTTCCTCCTTGGCTTCTGTGATATCAATTTCTCCTGATTATCCATTTATTTCACTGGGGCCACTGACTCATACCCATTCACGCCTAGCCTCTGCTGTTAACTCTTGCTCTTCTGCTTAGCTCTTACATGTTTGAATGTTCCCAGGCATATGTCCCGGGATTCCTTCTCCTCTCAATACACACTCTCCCTTGGTAGTTCCTGTGTCTCACTTAATTGTCATCAATAGGCTGAAAAGTCTCAAATTTGTGAATATGCCAGACTCTTATATATAACTGATTATTAGATACCTTTACGTAGCAACACACCTCCTAATCTTTCCCACATCAATAAGTGACACTAGAAATTGAAAGTCCGAAGGGAATGGAGTCCTTTTTGTTTTCTCCTTTCCCTCATCCCTCATACATAATCCATTAGAAGGTTCTGAGGACTCTCCTCTAGAAAACATCCTGAATCAATCTGCTTCTCTTATTGCTATCTGTGTAGCAATTCATTATCATTAATGAATTCATTAATTCTCTGGATTGTTCCCTTAGTCCCTCAGTGGTCTCCCTGCCCCCATGTAAATATTATCTATTTTAAGCATGAGGAAACTAAATCTCAAAGGGGTGAAATGACTTTACATATTTCAAAGGGCTTTCCAGGTATTAGTGGTAAAGAACTCAACCTGCCAATGTAGGAGACATAAGAGACGTAGGTTTGATCTCTGGATCAGGAAGATCCCCTAGAGGAGGGCTTGGCAACCCACTCCAGTATTCTTGCCTGGAGAATCCCCATGGACAGAGGAGGCTGGGGGGCTACCAGCCATAGGGTTGCACAGAGTCAGACACAACTGAAGCGACTTGGCACACATGCACACATTCATTCAAAAAACATTCCTGAGCACCTAACATGTGCTGCCGGATGCTTGCCTAGGTTGCGTGATGGATAAATGGCAGTTCTAGTTCTATCCGACACTAAAGCCCTATTCTCAGTCTCATACCCTGTACTGCTATCAGGAATGTTCCAGAACATTCCCTCCAAGGCAAGAGAGAGATACATAGAAAATAATACTGGTACGTTGTACATACAGACTCCAGTATGTAAACAGATCATGTGTTTCCTAAAAGTGAGAACAGACCAACTGAGACTGAAGGCTTTGGGAAGGTTTCTTAAGGGAGCCAAACTGATCTATAGAGGTTTCTCCCAAGAAGTTTGACCTCTTTCCCTTTACCAATATGGCTTCCTCTACCCAGAATGCCTTGCAAGTCACATGCCTGGTTAACGACTACTCAACTCTGCAAAAGCATAACCTTATCTGGGAAATCTTTCTTAACCTCTTGGTGTCAACAAAGATTCCCTTTCTGTGTGCACCTTAGTTGTCTGAGTTCATGTTTTTCTTGACACATTATGTTGTATTGCATTTTGGGTTTATATCTACAAATGACTTAGTCAAATGCTTTTAAAGATACTAGGTAAAAATGATAAATCTAGATCTATATACTTGAAAAATCCATAGGAAAATCAGTCACCACACGAGGGTGAAAGACAAATTCAATTTCCTTAGGTTTTTCTAGTGAGTCGCTTAAGACTCTTTTGCCTTTCTTAGCAAAATGGTGGTAGAGTGGTGATAGTGACATTTCCCAAAGCCAAAAGACAAATCTGAAGCACCTTTTCCCTCCTCTCTAGAAAGTGGAGATCCTATAATTGAACTTATATAGACTGAACCGTCCAACTCTCAAAGGAAGTGGGAACTAGGTGTTTTGTTCTTATATACACACACACATATATTTTGGTCAGAACGACTTGAAGTTTAGTTTTGGAGGATATTGAGACTCTTAATTCAACTCTTCATCTGGAATGCATCTGTATTCAAACAAAGTTGTCTGTGGGTGCTTGGGGTAGCAAGTGGGACCCACGCTGTGAAGAATCAAGGCCATCTCAGCAAGAGTGTTAGGATTTGGGCTCCTGTGAAGTGATTTGGGGAAATTTAAGGAAACAAAGATACACTCTGGATAGGGCACAGCAAGAAAATAAGGGTAATTCAATAGTTGGGCTTCTTGATGAATTTTATTCAGAAGCAGAAACATGGAGTGAAATTAAAGCTTTATCTGATACAAAACAGGTAGTGACTCAAATTTGTCAGGAAGATTGCAATTTATAAGATATCCAAATATAGCTATAGATACATACATATGGTTGTTTAGATGACCAAAGTATGTTTCTCATATATATTTGGTCTTCATACATAGTTCCCTGGACCCTTGCAGGATGGCAAAGTAGGACCCATTCCACACTTGAGCTTAGTGGTTAGACAAACTCCTGAGGTCCGCTGTGATGAGTGGACAGGTCTACTGGGTAGCAGCTGTGGAGCCTGCAGGGAGCAGTCTGAATTGGTCCTTCCAGTCCCCTGGGCCCTGCATGAGGCTGCCTCTAAGGCAGAAGTCTTGGGCCAACTGCCGATAAACACACTCTTGAACGTGATGTCCCAGAAGTACCATTTTTCCATGCTTCTTTCTTTCAAATGTGTACTTTCATACACGGTCAGTCCCAATAAAGCCTGCAAAGGTACCACGATTTTCCCGTTTTAAGAAGGACCAGCTTCTAATTATAGGGCGGGGCTATGTGTGGCAAATGTTAATGCTGTAAACCACAAGGATGGGTTCTGCACACGGAGACTCCTTGCTTCTGAGCTTTGAATGTCTTCTTCTGTCACTGAGGAATATGCTATTTACTCTCTGCCAGAGCTCTGGCTTCTGCCCTTGCCCTGGCCATAAATGTAATAGCCACTGTTTGTGCATGATGACAAATCAGACAAGGCAAATATTATACCTGTGGGGTACAAATCTACCTGAACTCTTTGTGATCCCTTATCACAAGGTTATTTGGATATGTCAGAGTAAGAGGATTTGGTTCTGTTTCCTTATCAGTGCAAATCTTGCAAGCAAGCAGAGCAAATAGGCAAATACAGAGTTTGATTTGAGAGGCATAGAGCTTGTCTTTTGTCGAGCTCCTTACCCTCCATAAAGTCTCTCTATCTTCTCCATCGGAGGCATTTGAAATTAGACAGTCGATCAGTGGAGGAGATAGGAGGAGAGTTGCATTCAGATCGTTTGTGTTCAGTTGCTCAGTTGCATCCAGCTCTTTGCTACTCCATGGACTGTATGCTGCCCCGCTCCTCTCTGTCCATGGAATCTTCCAGGCAAGAATACTGGAATTGGGTTGCCATTTCCTACTCCAGGGGATCTTCCCGACCCAGGGCTTGAACCTGCATCTCTTGCATCTCCTGCATTGGCAGGTGGATTATTTACCACTGCGCCACGTGGGAAACCTCCATTCAAGTCATGGTAAGAGTTTAAGTTGAAGAATCTATTATTGGTTGTGTGATTCACCAGCAGGTAGCCTGTGGTGGAGGTACTTGCTTCAGCATGGCTGGTTGAAGTCAAACAGTATTGAGCTACAATTTACCACACATAGTATAGAGAATCCCCATGGACAGAGGAGCCCGGTGGGCTCCCATCCATGGGGTCACAAAGAGTGGACCACGACTGAGAGACTGAGCACAGCACAGCACAGCATAGTAGGTGAGTGTCCGCTTGGATCTAATAATACAGACAATTCTTTTTAGACCACATGCCCCACTGCAGCCACTACATTCGGCGTTGGCTCAGTTTTCTGCTTATGATTCAATATTAGGAGCAAAGAGCTGCCAACCTGGATCATAATGAAAAGAAGTTCATTAGCAGCTTGATAAAAAGTTAAAAATTCTAACATCCCACCTCTGAGGAACCTATGCTAGTTCCTAGGAGCACATTCCCAAAGGGGTTAACTATCAAGGAGTCTTGAGTTGGCTTTTCTAGGGCTATGTTCTAAAGGGAAGTCCATGTTCTGACTTTGGGAAAAGAGACCTAGACCAAGGTCTGCTAGCAACCATTGTTTTAACTCCAGGTGCAACTGGCTGCTTTATCAAAGAATACACAGTCTGCAGGCGGTCGGTTGGCTTTATCTGAAAGATGACACGTTTCAGAAGGAACCACCACATGGATTTCTAATAGCCAAACCTCAGTCACGCTACCTTGTGTTCAGTTGCATACTCAGTGTCAGAAATGGGTGTTTATTGGTGAGAAATACTGATTTGTTGACTAGTGTAAGGACTGTTGGAAATGGGATCTCATTGGTAAAATCAAAGTTTCTAAGATATATTAGAAATATTTAGAGACATCCCTCCCACCTACTCCGCCTACCTCTCACACAGCCATAAAAGCTAGCAAGGGCTATAGCCTGCTTGTGTAGGCAAAGCAACTGTGGTCCCTAAATGTCCCTTGGTCCAACCATTAGTTAGGAGGGTTTCTCAATGTCTGATTCCAGGGCCCAGAATATGGTCTCTGCAATGCTATTGTGATTGGCTTATTGCAAAGTAAGGCCAGAAGGCTTGAAACTGAAAGCTGGCACTTCACTGACCTTATAAATATATTGTGCATGCTTGCCTCATTGCTTAATGTTGATTTAATAAATGTCTTGCAGGTGGATTGGCATTTATGACATACCCTCTTTAGATTCTGGTAGTGAGGTTGTGGGTGAGTGACTATTCCTTATCTACTTGAGTCATTTTTTGTAGCCACTATTCTAACAAACAAAAACACAGAGTTGTATGTGATCTTTTTTTTTTTTAAACTATTCAAGATGTAGTTTGAAATCATTTTCTAGAAGGATAATTACATACTATGTAAGTACCTTTCTAAATATAGGGATCTGTGGGAAATTTCTCTAGGGATACAAGAAACAGGCAAGCGATAACAAAATGGAATTAGAAGAAGTTTTGAGTCCTTGAAGATGGCATTCAAAGAAAAAGACCACAAGAAGAAGGCAGAGAAACAGATTTCTGCTTTGGTTCTGCCACTGGTTATCTGTGGTTGGATTTTCCTTTTGGACTTCATCATTGTCAGCTGCAAAATAAAGAAAGAAAACGAATAGCAAACCTCAAAGTTTCTCAAATTCTTTTAAAAATTATTTATTTATTTGGCTGCACTGGGTCTTAGTTGCAGCATGCAGGATTTTTTTTTTTTTTTTGGTCACAGCGTATGAACTCTTAATTGTAGTATGTGGGATCTAGTTTCTTGACAAGGGATATAATCCAGTCCCTCAGCACTGAGAGTGTGGAGTCTTAGCCACTAGACCCCATAGAAGTCCCAGGAACCCCAGAGGGCAGAAGCAAACAGACTTCCGTACTTCTTTGGCAAGTCAGCAGAAAGGTGATTTTATCCCAAGCCAACTCACCCTTCTGCTTGGCACTCAGCTATCTGGACATACACTGAGATAAACAATGGCTCTATTGGCCTGTGTTCAAGGTTTTATCCTACTTAAGATTCTGATTCAACCAGAAGTTTCAGGAAAGAGCTGAATTGTCCCTGAATCCTCAAATAAAAGATATATACAATCCTTATAGCCAAATAGTGAAAAAAGCCCAACAGTACCACCTTGCAGACCTAGGTTCAGACTATAGATAATCCACATTTCAGAGGCAAAATGTACCATCATGATCCTTCTGTTCAGTTCCAGAAATATGAGCAGAGTGCTTCCCTTTTACCAACTCCAGAGGATCAGAGAGACCGTTTAGAATTATCCCTTGCTATCAAAAACTCTCTAGAGTCTCAAGCTCCAAGTCTAATTGTACCCATATCTCTGTACCTACACTCTGTTGAGATTAATTTTCACAAGGAAATTTTTTTTTTAGTTTTTGTTTTCTTTTGGGGTATTAAGATATGAAATTTCATAGTCACAGAGCAGACAATTCTAAAGCTTTTTTGTTTTAATAGAATAGGCTCTTCCCTACTTAATAGATATATTCCTAATTGATATTTATTTCCAGTTCTATAATTAGGGAAGTTGGTAGCAGCTTGGATGTGCCCCCTTGCCAAAAACAAAGGGTTCCTTGGGTCAAAAAGGCCAGGGGAGATCAAGAACAGAGATGAGCAGTTTGGCTGAGATTTATGGAGTCCTAAATACGGACTTATCTACCCTTGTAGAGGCAATGGTACAAGAAGGAGTGCTGGAGGGGCCCTATTCTCTCTGAGTAAGAGGACTCTTTATATATCACAGGTCTGTCCACTGGGAAATCTGATTTTAGCAGGTAAATTGAGTAGGCGGTATCTTGACAACTCTTTCTCATCCATTCTCTAACTTTACCCCAGAGACACAAATTTATTAATTCCAAGACTAAATATTTCCATCAGGGTAATAATCTTTATATTCCATAACTGTGTTATCACACTTCCGGGAATTTAAAGGAATAATTCTAGGCAAGAAAATATAATTTTACCTGCTCTTTGTAGCAAATTGTTTATAATTGCAGGACCAGGACCACTGGGTTCAACATTAAGATCGTACAAGGGTAATGCCATGGAAACTGTGCTGCTTCCCTGATAGATCATTGACAGCAATAATTATTAAAGCCATGTGACAGTCAGAGAAAGGATTTATTTACAGTTAAGTTTCAGTGAGAAAATAAAAACACAGAATACCACCTCTATTATGGTTGCGAAATATTAAAGGTATTAATATGGACCAAGATGAGAAAAGAAAAAGCCAAAATGAAAATATTTATCAGCAGTTGTTGTTTGATGTTTGGTTGACCTTTCTTTGCTGTTTTATCTGTCCTGTGTGGTTACCGTATATCTAATTCTGGAGCAGCTGCTCTACAGGGAAGCAGCTGGGACTATCTGGTCTCTGACAGTGCCACCTGGGTGTGTTTCATGGTACACTAGTCAGGTTGGGATGTTAAGGCATCCCATGAAAACCATACAAAGCAAAATAAGAAAAGGTTTTGACCAAATACATGTTAAATCCATTTGCTATTGAAACTGTCACTATACGGCTCCTTGGAGCATTAAGTTTGTACGCTAACACAGAATGTGAACGGCCCAGAAGGGAAATAAATATGCAGGTTTTTCAAGATATTTCAGGCTCTGATAACATCTCTCCCCTGGCACCCCTACCCGCCCCCACATGTACCCCCAGTATCCAGTATGGTCCGGGTTCTGTTGGGGAAGTCTGGTTCTGACTCACGTTGTCTCTCTGCTCTGTGGTAGCAATATGAGAAATTTCTTTTCATCTTTCAAGGTCTCTCTCAAGTGTCGCATCCTCTATGAAAACCTTCGCAACCCCTCCAGGCAGAACTAATCCTACTTCCCCTTTGTTTGCTTTCCATGCCGGCTTTTGTTAGAACACAGCATCCTCTTGGGCACGTCTTTGTGCCTGCTCTTCAGCTACAAGAGTGGTTTTCCCTCTTCATTGTGCTTCAGCAGCAGCTGGGAAGCTTAGCACAGTACAGATGCCCAGTCTGGATCAGCAAGATCTGCCTGGGCATCAGAGAGACTGCGTCAGCTTCTCAAGGCCAGATGTCATGAGTTCTGCTGGTTTCTGTATTACTAGTGCCTGTCACTAGTGGGCAGACACAGACTTGTGCTAAGTTAATGTGCCATTGAGAGAAAAAAAAATGTCCTTAAATACTGATTGTTTTTTGGGCTCCAAAATCACTGCAGATGGTGACTGCAGCCATGAAATTAAAAGACGCTTACTCCTTGGAAGAAAAGTTATAACCAACCTAGATAGTATATTCAAAAGCAGAGACATTACTTTGCCGACTAAGGTCTGTCTAGTCAAGGCTATGGTTTTCCCAGTAGTCATGTATGGATGTGAGAGTTGGACTGTGAAGAAGGCTGAGTGCCGAAGAATTGCTGCTTTTGAACTGTGGTGTCGGAGAAGACTCCTGAGAGTCCCTTGGACTGCAAGGAGATCCAACCAGTCCATTCTAAAGGAGATCAGCCCTGGGTGTTCTTTGGAAGGAATGATGCTAAAGCTGAAACTCCAGTACTTTGGCCACCTCGTGCGAAGAGTTGACTCATTGGAAAAGACTCTGATGCTGGGATGGATTGGGGGCAGGAGGAGAAGGGGACGACAGAGGATGAGATGGCTGGATGGCATCACCTACTCGATGGACGTGAGTCTGAGTGAACTCCGGGAGTTGGTGATGGACAGGGAGGCCTGGCGTGCTGCGATTCATGGGGTCGCAAAGAGTCGGACTGAGCGACTGGAGTGAACTGAACTGAAAACAGTTATTCAAGTTCCTGGAACAAATATTTTTCCTTTCTTTCCTCCATTCCCATACATCACATCAGGGCCAGAATCTGAGCATTAGATGCTCTTGCAGGGCCTGCAAAGATTTTCCTGAGAGGAGTAGGTAGCAGAAAAAAAAAAAAAAAAAGTACCCCAAACAACTATTGGTATATTGCCTGCTGGCAGACTTCCTTCCTATTGGGACGAGGGCATTTTTTTGTTGTTGTTTGTATCAAGATACCTTGACAAACTGTTCATGGCCTTGATAAGTGAAGGCAAACCGGAGGGACCCACCTTGCTCTGCCTTCTCAAGTGGGAGACGCTGTGAGCGTCTGAAGTCGCCATGATGGATGAGATACCCTCGCTGGAGAGTGGAGATGAAACGAGACGCGATAGGGAAGGCTGACTCGGGGCGAGGGGCTGCGGGGCCTGCGCAGAGAAACCTGCCAGGCAGAAATTCACTCTCGAATTGGGCTGTCTGATGCTCTGTTCACAATTAATCTGCTGCACCGGGCTTCGCTGTCACCTACAGACTTGGCCTCACTTGTTCCAACACCAGCGTTATCAGCAAAAAAATCTCTAAACAAAACTGGCTTCCACCAATGGTGCCTTGAAGGAAAAGCAAAGTAAAACCAGAAGGGTTCATATTCTGTGTGGGGGCTCAAATACAGAGGGGTGAAAGGGAAATGAAATGATCCGTCCCAGAATGGGAGCTTCAGGGGAAATTAAGAATGAAACTGAAATAAAACCCGGAAGCAAAAAGAGATAAGAAACAAATGCCCTTGAAATCACCCTTGGGCCTTGGCAGGTGGGGGATGGAGGGATCAAGAATGAAGTCCCTTCCTTCTGTGTGGGTGGAGCTCCAGTCACCTCATTTCACTACTGCAGTAAAAGGGGCCCCCATAGGCTGGGGGAACTGAGGCCTTGCAGGTGACTGACGTGAAAATGAGAGCTTAAACAATTGCGTGTCACGCACCTAAATGGCCTAATAGAGTTTCTTTTTCCAGAATAATACTAATGCATTTGAGGAAAAGCTTTTACATGAGTAAAGAGAACATAATTTCTGAATATTTAATGCAAAATTGCCATAGAATAAAATGATCATTAAATATGTAAATGCTATTTACATGTGCTTATTACTTCCATAACTCATCTCTTGCATAATCTGATCTCTGTGGCCTCATTTGTCACTTGGTTGTGGGCTCCACAAATCAAAATGTGGTGCAGTGTCTCAGAAAGAAGCAAGCTGATGAAATGCAGGAGGAATATCGCTTGTGGAGCTAAGAGGAGGTTTCTGCATTCGGCCTTGTTGGGCTTAATCAGAGGAGGAAAGATGGCGACCAGCCCCCTACAGAGAACTGATGTGATCCCGGGTGGTAAAGAACCAAGTGGATCAAAGATAAGCCCAAGTACCCAATCTCAAGTACAGGCCAGTGGTCTCCATAGGCTCCTTTCATGTAGGTCTAAGAAAAGATTTAAAAAAAAAAATTTAAATTACCTTTTCTGTCAGCCCTGCTAATCTAAGAAACTAAGTTCATATCCCAACAGGAGGCAACCTCTCCATAGTCCTCAGCAGGATCCCTTCTCCTTCCCACTGGTTTCTGGGATTTTTCTGTAAGCTCCAACTTATCCACAATGGCCAAAGCTTCAGGAAGTTTCCTTAGTGACTTCTTTGATTCTTCCCAATGTGCTTACTGGACTTACATTCCAGTTCCTCTCATGATTAGAACAGTTTCATTTCCTAGACAAAACTGCTTGCTACATATTATTTATGGTGGTTCTGCTTCCTCCATGGCACACTCATTAAGGATACAGTTTGGGAAACCCTAGTCTAGGTTGCACACATGATTAATAAGAAACACTACAAATTATCCATTTTCAGCAAGCCCACTGGCCCCACCCCTTAGCAGGTTATCTGAAAGAAGTATGTATTTTTCAGTCAGTGCCCTAGGCAACTGTGGAGGTCTCTGATAGCTGTTGGTGAATGCTCTTTATTTGCTTTATTAGAATTAGTTAAGTGGGAACAGTGGGGATTAGTTAAGTGGGGAACTTAATTAGTTAACTAGGGGACCTACTGAAGTCCCTTCAGCTTGGTTGAATGTTTTAGCTCAAAAGAGGTAGAAGGTAGGAGTAAGAAGTTCCTACTTTGGACACCTCCTTCTCTGATTCTTATAAGTTTTCCTGCTGCATTTCTGGGTGGTCAGCTATAAGCTCTGAGTTCTGTGTTGACTCTTTCTCTTTCGTTTGCAAACAATAGAAGCTGACTCAAGAAACTTTTGACTCAAGATGGTTAAAAATGCTATTTTATCCCTCACTTAGCTGTAGTTTTCTTAGAAGAGGAATCAACCAGTTTCAGGTGTGATTTGATCCAGGGACCTAGCGATATCATGAGGACTGAGTTTCTTTCCATCCCTCTGCTCTGTTTCCTCCTGGGTTGGGCAGGATTTCTTTCAGTGGCTCCTGGAGAGAGTTCACAGCTCTAAGTCCAGTAGAACAAAAAAGAGAATGTCTTCTTTCTGGTCACTCAAAGATTCTGGGATTGGCCTGATGGGACCTGAAGACTGGGCTGGTGTCCCGTGTTTAGCCAGGACTCCTCTAGTTAGCCAGGAGAAGGTATGCTCTGACAATCCAGGCCTAGGTCATAGGCCTCAGTCCATCCTACTCGCTGCAAATGGAATATCTTGACATGAAGTACCCTGTGGTTCTGGGATTGCACACCAGGATGCAGAAGGTGGTTCTTTACAGGGAAAATAAGGCACAGCTATTGCTGTTGTTGCTCGGTCTCTAAGTAGCGTCCTACTCTTTGCAAACTCATGGACTGTAGCACACCAGGCTCCCCTGTCCTCCACTATCTCCCAGAGTTTGCTCAGGTTTATGTCTATTGAGTCGGTGATGCTGTCTAACCATCTTATCCTCTGCCACCCCTTTCACCTTTTGCCTTCAATCTTTCCCAGCATCAGGGTCTTTTCCAATGAGTCAGCTCTTCACATCAGGTGGCCGAAGTATTAGAGCTTCAGCATCAGCATCAGTCCTTCCAGTGAATATTCAGGGTTGATTTCCTTTAGGATTGACTGATTTGGTTTCCTTGCAGTCCAAGGGACTCTCAAGAGTCTTCTCCAATACCACAGTTTGAAAGCATCAATTCTTGGGCACTCAATCTTTATGGACCAACTCTCACATCCATACATGACTACTGGAAAAAAACATAGTTTGACTATATATAGACCTTTATAGGCAAAGTGCTGTCTCTGCTTTTTAATATGCAGTCTATGTCATAGCTGTAGGCAGGCACAAATAGTCACCACTACTGTATCAAAACCAACAGATAGCTACCTCAGGCTTGCACTGTGAAACACTTAGGGTTTTTAGGCATTAGGTTTCTAGAAAGCAAATATAATAGGACATCATGGTTTCCAAAATTTTAATTCACTAAATGTTCATTGTCGAAAGTTTAGAAAGTGCAGGAAAGCATAAAATAGAGAAAAAATTACAGTAATCTCACCACCAAGAGAAAATCATTGTAATCATGTAGGTGTGTAAACTTTTTTCCAAGTAATTTACTAAAGAGTATTTTTCGTATCATTAAATGTACTTCTACACTGTACTTTTCAATAGTTGCCTAGTTTTCCATTGTATGTTTCTATTTTTCAACCAGTCTCATACTGATAGGGCTTTTAATTGTTTCTAAATTATGAACACGGTGTTTAAAATACTTACATATAAATCTTTGTGGCCATCTACAATGATAGCCATAGGACAAACGCCAAGCAGAAAACTTGCTATGTTAAAAGACATGAACATTTTCCAAATTCCACTATTGGCCATCCACAAATGTTGTATCACCTTATGTTTTTTATCATATATACCACATTTCATCATATACACCACATATACACATACATTTTGCTGATTCTTCAATGATTATTAAAAGTATATTTTAAGCTTGCCAATTTGTTAAGCAAAAACAATATCATTGTTTCCTTGGTACTGCTTGATGAAGTTAACATATTTTTTTTCTGTGAACATTGGTGCTTTTATGAGGATGACGGAGTATAAGATGGTTGGATGGCATCATCGACTCGATAGACATGAGTTTGAGCAATCTCCTGGAGTTGGTGATGGACAGGGAAGCCTGGCTTGGTGTTCCTCACTTCACTGGTGTGAGTTATACAGGGGTTCCCAGGTGGCGCAGTTGGTAAAGAATCTGCCTGCTAATGTGGGAGATACAAGAGATACAGGTTCGATCCTTGGGTAAGGAAGATCTCCTAGAGTATGAAATGGTAACCCATTCAAATATTCTTGCCTGGAAAATTCCATGGACAGAGGAGCTTGCCTGACTCTACTCCATGGAGTCACAAAGAGTCAGACATGCTCCTGCTTGGGGCTGGTGCACTGGGAGGACCCAGAGGGATGGGATGGGAGGGAGGTGGGAGGGGGTTCAGGATGGGGAACACATGTACACCTGTGGTGGATCCATGTCAATGTATGGCAAAACCACTACAATACTGTAAAGTAATTAGCTTCCAATTAAAATAAATAAATTTATATTTTACAAAAGAGTCAGGCATGACTGAGTGCATGCACACACAGAGATAAATTACAACATTTCTGCTGCTGTCTCTCCCAATCTCTTTACCTACTAAGGGGTAAGCTGTTGACAACTATTTCTGCTGTAATATAATGTTATATTGCACTGCGTTTTCCAAATGAATTTGGGTTTCCTTGCATTTGAATCATTCATTTCCAATGATATGTGCATCTGTTCTGGTCCCAGAAACACAATGTTTCATAACCACTACTTGGTAGTGTAGTCTGAAGAGCGGTGGGTGGCTGGCTGCACCAGCGCAGGAGGGTCTAGAGGAGCTATTCCACGTTCAAGGTCGGGAGGGGCTGCAGTGAGGAGGTACCCCTCATCCAAGGTAAGGAGCAGTGGCTGCGCTTTGCTGGAGCAGCCATGAAGAGATACCCCAGGTCCAAGGTAAGAGAAACGCAAGTAAGAAGGTACGTGTTGTGAGAGGGCATCAGAGGGCAGACACACTGAAACCATAATCACAGAAAACTAGTCAATCTAATCACACTAGGACCACAGCCTTGTCTAACTCAATGTAACTAAGCCATGCCTGTGGGGCCACCCAAGATGGGTGTGTCATGGTGGAGAGGTCTGACACAATGTGGTCCACTGGAGAAAGGAATGGTAAACCACTTCAGTATTCTTGCCTTGAGAACCCCATGAACAGTATGAAAAGGTGAAATGATAGGATACTGAAAGAGGAACTCCCCAGGTCAGTAGGTGCCCAAAATGCTACTGGAGATCAGTGGAGAAATAACTCCAGAAAGAATGAAGGGATGGAGCCAAAGCAAAAACAATACCCAGCTGTGGATGTGACTGGTGATAGAA
>SJYQ01095343.1:280060-310496 GCA_006410935.1 Redunca redunca
GGAGAAATATCAATAACCTCAGATATGCAGATGACACCACCCTTATGGCAGAAAGTGAAGAGGAACTCAAAAGCCTCTTGATGAAAGTGAAAGAGGAGAGTGAAAACGTTGGCCTAAAGCTCAACATTCAGAAAGCGAAGATCATGGCATCTGGTCTCATCACTTCATGGGAAATAGATGGGGAAACAGTGGAAACAGGGTCAGTCTTTATTTTGGGGGGCTCCAAAATCACTGCAGATGGTGACTGCAGCCATGAAATTAAAAGACACTTACTCCTTGGAAGAAAAGTTATGACCAACCTAGATAGCATATTCAAAAGCAGAGACATTACTTTGCCGACTAAGGTCCGTCTAGTCAAGGCTATGGTTTTTCCTGTGGTCATGTATGGATGTGAGAGTTGGACTGTGAAGAAGGCAGAGCGCCGAAGAATTGATGCTTTTGAACTGTGGTGTTGGAGAAGACTCTTGAGAGTCCCTTGGACTGTAAGGAGATCCAACCAGTCCATTCTAAAGGAGATCAGCCCAGGGTGTTCTTTGGAAGGAATGATGCTAAAGCTGAAACTCCAGTACTTTGGCCACCTCATGTGAAGAGTTGACTCATTGGAAAAGACTCTGATGCTGGGAGGGATTGGGGGCAAGAGTAGAAGGAGATAACAGAGGATGAGATGGCTGGATGGAATCACCGACTCGATGGACGTGAGTTTGAGTGAACTCTGGGAGTTGGTGATGGACAGGGAGGCCTGACGTGCTGTAATTCATGGGGTTGCAAAGAGCTGGACATGACTGAGTGACTGAACTGAACTTGTACTGTGTTTTATTTTCTGCAAGTGCAAGCCACCTCTTTTATTCTGATTATGTAACATTTGACTATTAGTGTATCATTCTTGTGGATACTCTGTAGGAGTATTTTTTCAAACTAGGTTCTTCTGGGATTTTTATTGGAATAGCTTTAAATTTACCTATTAACTTTTGGCAAAGATCCTGATGCTGGGAAAGATTGAGGGCAAGCAGAAAAAGAGGCCAAAGAGGATAGGATGGTTGGATGACGCTGCCGACTCGGTGAACAAGAGTTTGAGTAAACTCAGGGAGGTGTGAAGGATAGGGAAGCTTGGCGTTCTGCAGGTCATGGAGTTGTAAAGAGTCAGACATGACTTAATGACTGAACCTCAAAACTTGTGGAAAAATATTTCTTCCCGTACAATAGAGTTGCATATCCTCCCCCTCCTTTTATTTTTCCTCTCCTAGAGCATCATCCCCTATTTTAAACCTCACAAAACCAGGTCACACCCTTCCTCTGGCATTTAGAAATCTCAGGCTTGGGGCTGACAGCAGAGAAAAGGCTCATCTTTATCCTTCCTGGCCACCCCCACCATCCTTCTGGCATTGCCAAGGCTTCCCAGTGAGGACTGGGAGCTCTCTGTAAAAAATCTTCATAGCCGAATGAGAGCTGAACTTGGAACTCCAGCCCTGCCGTGAGAAAGAGAGAAAACCAAGTCAATAGGTTCCTCCCATGGTCTTTGCTCTTATAGGAAAGAAGACAATTTGCAGACACTCAGCCTGCAGCAGGCTTCTCAAGGAAAACTGGCCAGAACTCACGGCGGCAGAACCGGTCATTTTCTTCCACCTCAGAGAAAATTCTTTTAGAGCAGCAGGAAATGAAATGGTATTCACACTATCAATTACCCCAGCTGTTTACCTAATGAACTCAGCTGCCGAGACAGCCATTTTCAAGACCAAAAGAATATAATAAGCCGATAGCAACCCTGCAGTAACAAGCACCTTGGCAAACTCAAGGTCTGAATACAGGCGATTACAGTCTAGCTGCCAGGAAGATGCCATCCCATTATTGACTTATAATGCTATATTATTTATGGGGATAATTATGATTTTCTACCCTTCAGGGGCCCAGAATCAGAGAAAGTAAGCAATTTATGCTTATTCATTCAGCATGTGGACCAATTTCAAATTAGAATAGATCTCTCCAAGATCTATTATACGAGGAGTGGGCATCCTGCTAGCTTCAGCCCCTACCCCAAAGATCACAGGGCCTTAGAGGGCATTGTGTGAATCAGTAGGAAGTTGGTTCTCCTAAGTTCAGTGAAACAAATGTCTGTGTTTTTTTAGAGCAATTTTGCCTGGAACTTTCACTCCCCACCCCCAAATGTCAGCATCTTTTGCCTGCTCTCTGAGCTCCTTTATAGTCTTGTGTGTATATAAATGAAACTTTAAAGAGCATTACATATATTCCGCAGAACACAGCAAGGGCATTATTATTCCAGATGAAGAAAGAGAGGCTCAGAGTAGTTAAATGACTTCTTTGGTGGACACAAGTTAATAATTTTCATTTCGCTGAACATAATTCAGTTGTTTATTAACCTAATTTCCTACCAGGCTTCCAAGTCCTTGAAATCAGACATTTTCCAGTGAGATCTCAAATGCGCTAGGTTCTGGTATAGTTCCTGAGAGACAGTGGGAGTTTAATAAGTGTTTGTTGAATAGGGAGAAAATATCGAACCAGTCACTAAAGTAGCGAAGTCGCTAAAATGAAGGGATCCAGTCTCACTTCTAATAATTATGAGCCTTTGTGAACGTGGGTCTATCACTTTTCTCTGGATCTTCACTTTCCTCATCTCTAAAGTGGAGTTACTGATACCCCATGCTACTGGATTGTTCTTTCTCTCTGTCTCACAGGTTGGCTGTAAGAATTAAACGAAATTCAATGTGGGAAAAGGTTTGAAATAAATGGACTGCAGCCCACCAGGCTCCTCCGTCCATGGGATTTTCCAGGCAAGAGTACTGGAGTGGGGTGCCACTGCGTTCTCCGATTATGAAGTATAGATACAATGAAATCCATATTGTTAAGTACTTGGTACATACTGCATGCTGCAGTCCATGGGGCTGCAAAGAGTCAGGCATGACTGAACAACTGAACTGACCGAAACACTTGTTAATAGGAATGGATTGGTGGCTCAGAGGTAAAGAATCCCCCTGCCAATGCAGGAAATGTGGGTTTGATCCCTGGTCGAGAAGATCCCCTGGAGGAGGAAATGGCAACACACTCCAGTATCCTTGCCTGGGAAATCCCATGAACAGAGGCACCTGGTGGGCTACCGTCTGTGGGTCACAAAAGGGTTGGACATGACCTAGCAAGTGAGCATAGCACAGCACAGGAACTGATTAGATAAGAAGAGACCATGATGAATCTTTTTTTTTTTAATCCCTCTTAGCATGCATATCAGAGCTATTTTTATGAAATCAGTGTTTACTGACTGCTCCAGTGGATCTTTCATTCTGACCACCTGATCTCTATGCTCTGAACCCATTTGAGTGATGCAGTGGGAAGATCTGTGAATACAAAGGCAAAATATTCAGATTAATACTTGTTTTGCCAGTAATATAGCATGTAATCAAATTACTTAAACTGGACTTCGGTTTTTATTTTCTTTCCTATAAAACAGTGATGATGATCATGTTGGTGATAACATAAATGGAGGGAGAGAGAGATGGGAGGCTGTTGGCTAGATTACCTCTAAATTATGCTGAAACTTTATTATTCTGTGATTCTGTGATATGTGTGCTCTGAGATTTCATTATTACGGTCAAACTAGAGAAAGTGGTGTGAATAAGATGGGATGGGTAGCGTTTGCATCCTATGAATAAGCATGCAGGGTCACTGGTGAAGAATGAATCAAGAATATAGCCATTATTTTGTAATAACTTCAACTGGTGTATAATCTATAAAGACATTGAATCAATATGTGATACACCTGAAACTAATATAATATTGTAAATCAACTATACTTCAATAAAAAACACATAAAAAAAATCATGTCACCTGCCCCTAAAAGAAAACATTGTACATACAGCAGTAGGAGGTAAGACCTGACCCAGGCTTGGACCTACTTCCCCTGGGGCTAGAGTTAGACTTCAAATCTATCACCAAGTACCATCTAATTGGATGGCTTCCTCCTTAAAGAACTCTTGGAGCTTTGGCAGCCAGACCAGCCTGTCAAAACCTGAGACATTGACTCCTTCAGTGAGGGGAGGGTACTCAGGGGATGTTGTTTCAGGCATCGGATGGGACTTTCTGAGGCCAGCACAAACTGTCAGCCCAAATGCTACCTTTTTCCTGCTCTGCCCACTTCTCCAGCTCTTTTTCCTTCTGGAGGTGTCCCCAGCTCCAGCCTTCTCTGTGTCCCTAATGAGTATTGCCAGCTGTTGCAATTCTCTTGCAATATCTCTAAGAAATGCGTCACCTTTTTCTGGCAGGCTTTGAACTTTGCTGCTTACTCAGAGGATGGGATCTAAAATAAAACTGGCTTACTTAGCAGTGGGAATAATACAAATTTCATAAAAATCAAAGTCCCATTTTCTCTCTTGGGACTTTCAAACTCATTTCACATGAGTTTCATGCGATTCACATGAGTTGCCGTATTTTACCCAAAGAAATTGATGCTGTGCGTGGGGAATAAAAAAAACCATGCATTCCAAGTTTTCCATGGAAGCTTTTCCTATAGCGACCACGTTACTGCACTTCCACGGGACTGGTTAGTTACAGACCCTGCTGAGCCCTGATTCATATTCATGGGAAGAGAAAACAAGCCTCTTAAGACATTCTTGAACTTAAGAGTGAAGAAAAATGCCTTGAGGAGACATTTCAGCTCCAGAGTACAGCTCAGAGACACCAGATCTATGAGAAAGCTGATGATGAAAGACAAAAACATTTTTTAGTCATGGATTTTATAAGCTAAACCCTGGGGATTAGTTCTTGGTGGTGGAAGACTGTGAGAAGCACATGGGCAAACAGAGTGATGAGCAGTTTTAATGACCTTTCCTATGAATAAAATAGTTTTATTACTTTGTACCTCTGCTAAGGCAGAGCAGAGAAAGATAGTGGGCTGTGACTTCACTGGTGGAAAATATATTCTCAAAATAATTGCACTGGGCAGTGGTGTGCCACTGGAAGGGACTAATTTTTTTTTTTCAAATTGTAACTTACTGAGATCCAAACTCAGTTGGGGGTCTCAGTACCATCCAGCAGGCTTCTCAGTTTTTTTCTTTTAAACTGCTATCTTTCTTTGTTCAGAATGGCTATTTCAAGGTTTCTCTACTTATCTCCAAGCACCCCATGCCCCTCCTGACAGATGCCCCAGAGATGACACTGGGTCCAAGTTCATAGTAAAAAGTAACAACCATCATGTCAGAACTCCCTTGATATCTTGCCTGCCATGTGCAAATTTACTGCCACTTGTACCCTATTAGTCAGTTAGGACTGTGATAACAAAACACCTCAAACTGAGTGACTTTGACAGCAGAAATGTATTATCTTGCAGTGCTGGAGACCCAAAGTTCACGATCAAGGGTTGGTTCTTTCTGAAGTTGCTAGTGAAGGATCTGGTCCAGGCTTCGCTCCTGACTCCTGGTGGTTTGCTGGCCATCTTTGATGGCCTCTGCTGCATCACCTTGATCCCTGACTCCATCTTCATATGTTGCACTCTTTGTACATGTGTGTCTGTGTCCAAATCCACCTTTTTTATAAGGATGCCAGACACATTGGATTAGGTGCCCACTGTACTCCAGTGAGACCTCATCTTAACTAATTACATTCGCAACAATCTCTATTTCCAAATTATGTCACATTCCGAAGTACTGGGGAGGGTTAGGACTTCAACATAAGAATTTTAAAGGAGATGCAAGTTAATCCATAATGGGCATCCTGCCCGCATTGTCACAGAAGTTCTGTCACTCTTCCATGTGGCTACTCCTTCCACAGCTGTTTTTGACATACAACCATTCCTGACTCTTGAGAAACACAGGCCCCTTTTCTATTTTCAATAGCTACAATTGCTCCATCCATACCAGCTCTTTCCAATCATCATGTAAACAAGTTCACTGCTCCCCCAGCTCAAGAAACAAGTGCAACAACGCAAGCTTCCCATGACCTCACACCTGCATCAGCCTTGCCCTTGCACTTTTCTACCTCACAGCCTCCGTCAGCTCTCTGCATTGCTGTCTCCTCTTGGCTCAACCCGGTGCAACCTGGTTGCCTTTCTCATCACATCACTGAAACTGTTCTTGTTAAGAACAATGGGTGGCTTCCTCTGTGCTCATTGCAATGGCCTCAACGGGCTTCATCTCACCTGACTTTTCATCATGACTTAACATCAGTGACCTACTCTGCCAGTGGTCGTGTGTTTCAGCCTCCACAGCTTCCCATTCTCCTGGCACTGTGTTGTTTTGGTTTTCTTCCTACCTCATGAGCTGCTACATCACAGTCCCTCTTGCTGGCTCATCTTTCTTTGTCAATCCCTTAAAATGGCAGCATTTCTCAGAGTCTCATCCTCAATACCCTAGACACCAAAGTTCTCCCATACTCCAATGACCATCAGTGTGCTGCTGCTACTGCTGCTAAGTTGCTTCAGTCATGTCTGACTCTGTGTGGCCTCATAGACAGCAGCCCACCAGGCTCCCCCATCCCTGGGATTCTCCAGGCAAGAACACTGGAGTGGGTTGCCATTTCCTTCTCCAATGCATGAAAGTGAAAAGTGAAAGTGAAGTCGCTCAGTCGTGTCCAACTCTTAGCGACCCCATGGACTGCAGCCTACCAAGCTCCATGGGATTTTCCAGGCAAGAGTACTGGAGTGGGGTGCCATTGCCTTCTCCATCAGTGTGCTGTGACTCTCAAATATATAATAGTTCAAGCTTGGAGGGCTCTCCTGAGTTCCAGACATAAGTATCTAATTATCTGTAGTCATCTTCAGGTGGATATCAACAGCCAGCTCAAACTCAATTTAGTCCAAATTAAATTCATGATGAATTATTCAAATCTATTTTTCTATCCATGCTCAATACTCAATCCATGGTTCTGCAATTTCCCCCAGAAGTGTCTAAGCCAGAAGCCTTGGATTCTTCTTTACTCTTTTCTTTCCCACACATCACATCCAACCACACCTATTCTTTATATCCTCTCTTCTTATCTTTTGAAATTCTCCAATTCTGCTTCTGGAAGTAGTTTATTTCAGGCTGAAAGCTGATCATTGAGATTCCAGGAATATCCGCCTGCTACCTCACCACCAACCAATCAGAGGAATGTTACACACTCTGAAGCCCTCCTCCCAAATTTTTCTTATAAAATCTTTCCTGAAACCTACTGGAAAGTTTGAGTCTTTTGAGCATGATCCACCTATTCTCCCTGCTTGGCCCTTGCAATAAACAATTTTCTGCTGCAAACTCTGACATTTCAGTCTGTTTGGCCTCACTGTGCACCAGGCACACAAATTTGGGTTTGATGACAAAACTACATTTAAAAGCTGTGCATTTTATTGTGTAATTTTTATACCTCTATAATTAAAAAAATTTTTTTTAAGAAACTCCCCCTCCCCCCCCACCAATGAGGACATACAATCATAGGATCGTGAACTTGAAACAATGGTACAAGAGGAACATGATGAGTGTGAATCAGGCTCATAGACACAAAATCAATGATTATCCTGTCTGGTTATTTAGGGCATGTGAACATCTCTTCTCTGCTACATATAAGAAAAGGCACAGAAGTGAAGATTACTAATTATTGCCCACTGGGAAACACTGAAACTTTTTAAAGTTTCTAGAGGCTCTCATGTATAGGTTCTACACATTGAATCCAAGAAAGAAGGGCTTGGGGCTGGGCAGACACGTGCCCAGCTGAGGGTTTGATGAGAAACAAAATGCTGAGCACTTCTTGGATGAGATAAACATTCTGCAGCCATTTAGCCTATAAGTATTGGCTAAATGACCCCCCTCTTCTCTTAGGAGAAAGGGTAAGATATCCCTGAAGCAAAACAGAGACAGGTTGGATTTTTGCAGCCTGATAGTTACATGGTTCCACGATCAGTCGTACAGGTGTCCAGCCTGAAGTGCAAGCCAGCCACCAGTTCTCAGTAGTGTTCTGGAGGCTAATGCAGTGGCTTTCAGTCCAGAACAAAGTGTTGTGTTATTAAATACTCGAGAATCACAAATAGATGTTTATGGAAGAACAGATCAGATTTGGTCACTATGTAGAACAGAATGATCTGTAACTCACATTAAAAACAGATATTAAGAAAATAGCGCATTTCCCTACAGACTTTGTCCTAAAGATCAAATGTATTGAATCCTCATTATCCCAGCTTTGCCTCCGTGACCCTGGGCCTTCTGTAGTCGATGAGTCTCCTAAGTTCTGTAGTTAATGGGAGTCAAACCCAGGCAGAGGTAAGATGGAGAAATGAGCTGAGATGTAGAGTGGAGGGAATTCTCCAGGCCTCCCGGCTGAGAGGAGATAGTGAGGGGAGACAAGGCAACCAGAGTGCAGAGTTCTGGGGCTCCAAGGCAGCATTCTCTGAAGCTCATCCTTTGCTTACAGCTACTTTTCTTACTCTTGCAGGGTACGGGCAGCATTCTTACAATCCAGTGTTCTTTGGCACTTGCAGAAGACAAGCCCCCAAACAGCTGTCATCTTTCTAACTAATAGAATGATCACCAATACTCCACAGATGAGGAAAACCATATAATATAAATACCATGCTTATAAACCCTTGTGAATCGGTGATACAATACAAATAGTTTAGAGAAGTTGAACAAGGAAATAGGCAGATACTTTGCAAAAAAAGAAATGCAAGTCTTTGATTTACACTAAATAGATCCGAGTGTCACTCATGAAAAGTCTAAAGCAAAATTAGCTAGAGCTTTTCAGCTCTCAGTTTGGAGATGATTTGAAAAATAGTCATGAGTGTACAAGAAGACGAGGCTTGCAGGACATTTGGTCCACGCACAAAGGTTCTNTTGCAGAAGACAAGCCCCAAAACAGCTGTCATCTTTCTAACTAATAGAATGATCACCAATACTCCACAGATGAGGAAAACCATATAATATAAATACCATGCTTATAAACCCTTGTGAATCGGTGATACAATACAAATAGTTTAGAGAAGTTGAACAAGGAAATAGGCAGATACTTTGCAAAAAAAGAAATGCAAGTCTTTGATTTACACTAAATAGATCCGAGTGTCACTCATGAAAAGTCTAAAGCAAAATTAGCTAGAGCTTTTCAGCTCTCAGTTTGGAGATGATTTGAAAAATAGTCATGAGTGTACAAGAAGACGAGGCTTGCAGGACATTTGGTCCACGCACAAAGGTTCTGGATATTTGGTCCTGTCCAAAATGTCCATGAGCATATGTGGTCCACACCAAGTTGGAGAAATAGACAGTGGTGATGATTGTATATTTTGAATATAATTAATGTCATTAAATTGTACACTTAAAATAGCTAAAATGGTGAATTTTACATTATATATATTTTACCACAATAAAAATAAATTTTGAAGCATGTGAGCAAAATATGTAAAAAAAATGTGTTACAAAGTTTTATCAGGAAGTTAATATCAATATTGCATTATTTTTTCCTGATTTTTGTGATGTTTAAGGTTATATTTTATAATTTGTTGTGATTTCTCATTTTGGATAAATTTTAACATTGTTTTTTTAAAAAACGTAGATAGAGCCAACGAGTAGCTGATATAGTTGTTATCCAAATGATATATCTGTATGCTTAGTTGCTCAGTTGTGGCAAACTCTTTGTGACCCCATGGAGTGTAGCCCAACAGACTCTTCCATCTGTGGGGATTCTTCAGGCAATACAGGAATGGGTTGCCATGTTCCACTCCAGGGGATTTTCCCAACCCAGGGATTGAACCCAGGTCTCCCACATTTCAGGCAGTTTCTGAGCCACCAGAGAAGTCCATCCCCAAATGACAGGCTTGAGGAATAGCTAACTGTTCTAACTCCCTCAATCTTGTTTAATTCTGCAGCATCCTTGGGCTGTGGGTACCAATATCCTTTTGTCATGGATGAGAGAAGTGAGCTCTGGAGATAAAGGTGCGTGCATCCAGCTTCTAATCAGAAGATCTCTCTGACTTAGAAGCCTGTGCCTATAGTTCTCACTGGATGATGCTGATTTGAAACTAGTTTAGGTTATAATATGGTTGAAGAAAATAAACTCTGTGCACGTCCTCCGGTTTTATTTTAAGCAAATATATGCAAAAAAACTGAAAAGCTTAGACTGAAAGCAGTGAGTTTTCCCTCTGAAAGAAAAACTGCCGTCCAGTCCTGGCTTAGTCACTGACAAGCTGGGAAGCACAGGAAAGCCATCTAGCTGCTGTGGGCCTTGGCGACAGTGTCTGCAAAAAGCAAGTCGATAGTATTTACTGATCGGCCACAAGGCTCAAGAGTCCCAGTGAAGATCTGAAGGAGGCCGAGGCAGCTCCCGGAGAACTCGGGATCTTTTGAGATAGGATCTAGTTGAGCGGAACAGACAGACCTGTAAAAGTTGGTGGAAGCCAGAGGACAGGCTGTCAGTTCTGTCTGGGGAGGCAACGCCTGATGGAGTGTGAGAAGGAAATTGATAAGCATGTAACTGAGTCACCAGCCTTTGTTTCTTTGGGGCTCGGGGTTCGGGCTCCCAGAGGTAGTCAGTGAAATCGGTTCTTCTGGTGAGCTGGTTGGGTGAAGCCTCTGCTTTGCTCTCTGGAGTTCTCTTGGTTTACGGTGAGTGATCTCAAGTGCCTGTAGGTGATTTACAAGGGATTGGAGAGGGGGGTGTCTGTTCTCCAACCTTTAGATAGCCCATAGTCCATGGTGCTTGTGTGTACACACACACACACACACACACACACACACACACACACACACATGCACACATGCACACACTCCAGAAAGGGTGAAGAGCTTTGCTCTCAGTTCTCAGTAGGGGAGTGGCACTGTACAGGGCAGGAGACAAGTAGGAGGCTGGCGGGGAGATTCTCAGGCACAATTCAGGTTTCTCAAGCCCTAATCCAGGGCTTCCCTGCCCCACCATCCTGCTGTCTCCACCAGCAGACCAGCTGTGGACCTTCTCTCCCTTCCAGACTCCAGAGAGTAACCATTAGACTCTCTCTCTCTTCCCCCTCCTGGCTCTGGCCCTCAACCTACTTTCTTTCTTTAAGTCCCTTCATCCCCTGGAGTCTTGACCTCCAACACTCTCAGGCTGGCCTTCCCTCACTGTTTCTCTTTGGTCTCAGAAAACTTGGAGTGAGCTGCGAGTCACTCTATTCCCCTTTCGTTTCTGCTGTTGTTTTGGTGGAGGTAGTTGTGAGGGAACTTTGGGTCCTAAAAAGCAGGACGCTGACGGGTCATTTTAAAGAAAGAGATTCTAAAAGGCAGCCTTTTGGTTTTTTCCTAACCTTTGATTACACCTCAAGTTATATTACCTTTATTTGCCTATTTTTAATTCTTGACTTCTCACCCCTCCACCCCCAACCCTCCCCCTACCCTGCCAACTTTGACTACTTAAAGGACCGTCCCAGCTCAGATACAAAAGAGAGAAGGTATTTTTGGCAGAGAGAACAGACAGAACAAAGAAAAAGAGATGGAAATGTACATAGTACATTGAAGGCATGGAAACAGCCTAACCTCTGCAGTGAGTAGGGTCCTGGCAGATAGTGGTGGGAAATGAGTTCTCAGAAGTACATGAGGGTCATGCTGTGAGAGGTCCTGAGTGTTTCAATTAAACACAGTGACTTTCTTTCTGGAGCAAATGGAAGGTGACCACGAAAAGTTTCTGGACAATTAATGATATGATTGTGTCTTTGTTGGTTACTTCTGATGGCTGTGTAGAATGAATTAAAGGGAGAGAATCTAGGAAACTAATGGTTTTGCTAATTAAGCAAATACTTATCAATGGCCTGCAATCTGCCAGGTACTATACTAAGCACTGAAATAGTGAACAGAATGGACAAAAATTCCTGACCTCACAGGGTTTCAGGGCTATTGGTTGGAATACTGTGGACTTGTGGTTTTAAATGGGGCAATGACAGTCAAAATAAATGAGGAAGATATTTTGGAAGTGCCATAAACAAAATGTAGAAATTTAGAGAAGATGATAATATAATTAATTACTTTTAACCAAGGTAAAATTCAGAGAATTACAAAGCTTTTTATAAATGTCACGTGGTTCAGCTGGTAAAGAATCCACCTGCAATGCGGGAGACCTGGGTTCGATCCCTGGGTTGGGAAAATCCCCTGGAGAAGGGAAAGGCCACCCATTTGAGTATTCTGGCCTGGAGAATTCCATGGACTGTATAGTCCATGGGGTCACAAAGAGTTGGACACACCTGAGTGACTTTCACTTTCAGACATCCTAAGTATGAGCATCTTATAAGATATTCCTTGGTGGTGTCCAGAAGGCAGTTGGACATGTGCCTGGAGTGTGGGAGACAGGTGGTAACTACAGAGTTGAGGGACATCAGAATATAGGTGATAATAGAAGCCACTGCTAGAGACGCAGTCATCCTGAGAATACAGACGGTGAGAGGAGAACAGGAAGCTCGGAACTTTGGAGGAAAAATACCTTCAGCGTCAAAAGGCAAGAAATTCACAAAGGAGCGAGAAAGATTAATCAAAGAAGTAACAGAGGAGAGATGGATGCCTTGGAACTCAAAGGAGGCAAGTGTTTCAGAAAGGGATGAGCAGAGGTAAGTGCAGAAGGAAGTTTAGGGTGGCTCAAGAGAAGATAGAGCCAGGATAGAAGCCCTAAGAATGCAGGTTTGTTTGAGGGGAAAGAGGCAACGGGGACGCATGATTTTATAAAAGAGGCGATAGTAAAGGGAGGTGAAGAAATACTGTAAGGCAACTTGGTATTTCTTAACTTGAATCTAGATTATTATAAAGAGTAGTTAAGTGTTCTGTGACTTCCTCTGTGACATTTAACAATGTTTCTTTCCTATAATTTTCCCTATGAGTTCCAAGAGACAAAGTGTAGGGGATGCAAAAGCATCAGTGTCTTCCCAAGGCCACCAGGGAACGTTTGAGAGCGGTCTTGCTCTCAGTCCTCACAGTGCTGAACCTGGGTCCCTCCCCTACTGTCCATAGGAAGGATGTGAGAACAGTAGTGACTTCACTGCGGTCCCAGCATCTGACGACATAGCATGGATGTGTTTCTTCTCTCACAGCAGTACAGGGACTTGGCTTCAGATGAAAGACAACCTTCCAATCAAGGCTTCTTCGTGGTCAAAACATCCAGAAGCTTTTTGACTGCAACGCTCTTGAACATCCTACAGAAAACAGGAACTGTTGCACATTTCAGCATCAGTATCTCTAAGGCATCATACATCAGTAACTCATCTTCTTCGGATCAGCAATAAACTGAGAGCTCTTCTCTATACCAGGCCTGTAGGAGATTTAAGGGATTAATAACTCAGCGTTCCTCCTATCCCCATGATGTCACAGCTTAATGCTGTCATAGGAACACCAAGGACCTCTCTTTGTTTTTTTGTGTCAGATGCCTCTTTTTTCCTCCCATGACAGTTTTCAGTGAGTTTTTTTGGCAAGCTTATATGAATTTTGGAGAAGGCAATGGCAACCCACTCCGTACTCTTGCCTGGATAATCCCATGGTCGGAGGAGCCTGGTAGGCTGCAGTCCATGGGGTCGTGAAGAGTCGGACACGCCTGAGTGACTTCACTTTCACTTTTCACTTTCATGCATTGGAGAAGGAAATGGGAACCCACTCCAGTGTTCTTGCCTGGAGACTCCCAGGGATGGGGGAGCCTGGTGGGCTGCTGTCTAGGGGGTCGCACAGAGTTGGACATGACTGAAGTGACTTAGCAGCAGCAGCAGCTGCATATGAATTTATTTGTTCAAGTCTGTCCCCTTCCGTTTTCCACAGAGGTTTCAAAATTAAACATAACCGCCTGTGCTTTTCAATTGGAAAAGTTCAGAAATTGGCCTGTTGGGGGCTCAGAAGTAATTCTGCCAGGAGCAACTGTGGCCTCAAAGAGTCAATAGTGAATAATCAGTCAGAGATCTTGGGCCAAAAAATGACAAATGTGGAGCAAGACACAAGATGTCATGTATAGAGTCAATTTAAGAGGAAAGCGGCAGAAGTGACATTTCTGAGAATAAACTTCATCAGAAGAGGAGCTAACTGTTTTCAAGGGAACTCAGAGGGACAAACGGAAGAAAGTGTGAGGCCTCCATTCATCCTGGAGTCGGCACTGCAAGTGCTACGCCATCACAGGGGCCAAGTTTATTATTGAAAAATTACTCAAAACTGTTTTCCAGTCTTATTGGATCGTTGGGTAGCACCAGCAGAAAAGAGGCCAAGAAATGCTTAAATGAATGAGAGAGAAAAAAAATATAACGTCATAATTATATGGCTTGAAAATCCCTCAGAAATCTAGTATCTAAGAGAAATAAACAAACTGGACCTGATTGTAGCTGAAATGTTCATCGTGAAAGTTCTATAAATATAGAAGTGTGTAATAACAGAGAGTGAAAAATAGATCCATATATCCACAGCTGAATGATTTTGACAAGGGTGCCAAGGCCATTCAATGGTCTCCTTAAGAAATGGTGCTGGGACAGCCGAACACCTACATGGAAAAAAATGGATTTGAACACTTATCTCATGTTATATGCAAACGTTAACTTCAAATGGATCAGTGTCCTGGATAGAAGAGCTAAAACTCTTAAAAAAAAATAGGTGTGAATCTTTGTGACCTTGGATTTAGCTGGTGGCAGCTGGTAAAATATCCACCTGAAATGTGGGAGACCTGGGTTGGGAAGATCCCCTGGAGAAGGGAATGGCTACCCACTCCAATATTTCTGGCCTGGAGAATTCCATGGACTATGGAGCAACTTGTATACTACTGAGCAACTTTCACTTTCACTTTTTCTAAGATATGATACCAAAAGCACACACAAAAAGAGAAAAAATAAATAAATTAGACTTCACCAAAATTGGAAACTTTTACATCAAAAGGACATTATCAAGAAAGTGAAGACAGACTACATGTGGGAGAAAACATTTGCAAAATAATGTATTTGATAAAGGTCTAGATATGCAGAATATATAAAAAGTACTTTACAACTCAACAGGAAGAAGATAAGCTAATTTTTTAAATGGCCAAAGAACTTGAATAGACATTTCTCAAAAGAAGCGATCCAGGTGGCCAGTAAGCCTGTGAAAAGCTGCTCAACAGCATTACTCATTAGGTATATTAAAATCAAAACCACAAAGAAATACCACTTTTCATTCACTAGGATGGCTCAAATCAAAAAACAAGACAATAACAACTGTCAGTGAGAATGTGAAGACACTGGAATCCTTGTTCATTGCTGCTAAGAATGTAAAATGGTACAGTTGCTGTGGAAAGCAATTTGGTACCTCCTTAAAAAGTTAACCATAGACTTATCAGATGACCCAGCAAGTTCACTCCTAGGTATATACCTAACAGAATTAAAAACAGATAAACAGATACAGGTACAAGTACACTCATAGCAGCGCTATTCACAGTAGCCAAAAGTAGCCCCAAATTTGGGAAACAACCCAAATTCAGGGGATGAATGGATTTAAAAAAAGGTGGTATATACATATAAGAGGATGTTAGTCAGTCATAAAAAGGAATGGATATATGCACATGCATATGTCTGGCTGAGTCCCTTCACTATTTACCTGAAACTAGCATAATATGGTTAATTGGCTATACCCCAGTACAAAATAAAAAGTTAAAAAAACTGAAAAGAAATGAAATACAAACATAGGCTATAGTATGGATGGATCTTGAGCACATTATGCTAAGTGAAATAACTCGGGCACAAAAGGTTACATACTGTGTGATTCCCTTTATATCAAATTTTCAGAATAGGTGAATCCATAGAAGCAGAAAACAGTTTGGTAGTTGCCTGGGGCTTGGAGGACAGGAGATCAGGACATAACTGTTTGCTGGGCATGGGGTTTCCTTTTGGGGGATGACCGCATTTTGGAAATAGGGAGAGCTGGGGACTGCACCGTATGGTGGATATGCTAATACCACCTAAGTGTTCACCTTACATGGTTCATTATATTTTGTGTGGATTTCACCTCAAAAAATTTAACTTTTTAAAATTGTGGTAAAAGTCACATAATATAAAACATGCTATTTTAACCCTATTTAACTGCACAGTTCAGTTGTATTAAGTACATTTACGTTGCTGTGCAATTTCACCTTCTTAAAGAATGTTTCCGGAGAAGGCAATGGCACCCCACTCCAGTACTCTTGCCTGGAAAATCCCACGGATGGAGGAGCCTGGTGGGCTACACTGAGTCAGACATGACTGAAGTGACTTAGCAGCAGCAAAGAATGTTTCACCTTCTTAAAATGAAACTCTGTCTCTGTTAAATACTCACTCCCTATTTCTCCTCCCCAGTCCTCCACACCCTGACTCCTAGCATCTACCACTGTACTTTCTGACTCCAAATTTGACTATTCTAAGTATCTTGTATAAGAGGAATCAAACAGTATTTGTTTGCACCTAATGTATATTGGAATGTGTTTTTAAGATTAACTTAATATATGTCCTGGGGCTTCCCTGGTGGCTCAGATGTGGGGAAACCCGGGTTTGATCCCTGGGTCAAGAAGATCCCCTGGAGAAGCGAATGACTACCCACTCCAGTATTCTTGCCTGGAGAATCCCATGGACAGAGGAACCTGGTGAGCTATAATCCATGGGATCGCAAAGAGTTAGATGTGACTGAGCAATTAACACCTTCACTTTTTCAATGTATGTCCTACCAACAGACTGTACTTTCTTTCTGCCCCGAGCTATGCAGTAGGTTCTCATCAGTTACCTGTTTTATACATAGTGACTCTATATATGTAAATCCCTATCTCCTAGTTGATCCCACCCCTCCTTCCTCCCTTGGTGTCCATACATTTGTTCTCTAAGTCTGTGTCTCTTACACTGTAGCTGGGAATGTAAAGTGATACAGCCACTATGGAGAACAGTGTGGAGGTTCCTTAAAAAACTGGAAATAGAACTACCATATGACCCAGCAATCCCACTCCTAGGCATATACCCAGAGAAAGATACATGCACTCCAATGTTCATTACAACACTATTTCCAATAGCCAAGGCATGGAAACAACGTAAATGTCCATCAGCAGAGCAATAGATAAAGAAGATGTGGTACATATATACAATGGAATATTACTCAGCCAGAAATGGAATGAAATTGTGTCATCTGCAGGGACATGGATGGACCTGGAGAGTGTCATAGACAGTGAAGTAAGTCAGAAAGGCAACATTTTTTTTTTAATAGAGGTATAGTTCATAAAATTGATATCATGAATTCCATACAGAACAACTTGGCCTGTCTCTTTTAGGAAGCACTCAAACCTGTAATGTAAAGAAACATATTTCCATAAAGCTTGGCCCAAGCCCATACTTCATATATTATAAAATTGCTTTTGAGACTTTTTCCTCCGCATCCCATCCCACAGAGGCTGTGGGTGGGTTCAAGGAAAATCCTTCTCTCAATTTCATTCTCTCAGGAAATCTCATGCATCTCCTATGCCTTTAGCTTGGGACTCCACAGAATGACAGCAGGTAGTAAAAGGCTCGTCAAGAAAGCCAGTAAATGCATTCCCGCTATAGCCATGCACTTCTTCAAGACTTTATTACCTTCCTCCTTCTCTGAGCTAGCTCAGCTTGCTCACGCCATTAGTCTCACTGCTCTAGGCCACTTGTCAAAGGCTCAGGGCCTAGCAGAGTACCTCAGGTGCAAGGCATACCAACGCAAGGCACTTAGGTGGAAGTATCTCTGCCAAGGGATATGTCTCACCCTCAGTACAAATGTTTTGCTGTTCTTTAGTCGCTAAACTGAGTCCGACTCTTTTTGTGACCCCAGGGACAGTAGCCCACCAGGCTCCTCTGTCCATGAGATTCTCCACACAAGAATACTGGAGTGGGTTTCCATTTCCTTCTCCAAGGGATCTTCCCAACCCAGGGATTGAACCTGCTTCTCCTACATTGTCAGGGGGATTCTTTGTCATTGAGCTACTGGAGAAGCCTACAGATGTATTGAAGTGAAGTGAAGTTGCTCAGTTGTGTCCAACTCTTTGCGACCCCATGGACTGTAGCCTACCAGGCTCCTCTGTCCATGGGATTTTTCAGGCAAGAACACTGGAGTGGGTTGCCATTTCCTTCTCCAGGGGATCTTCCCAACCCAGGGATTGAATCCGGGTCTCCCACATTGAAGGCAGATGCTTTTACTGTCTGAGCCACCAGATGTATTAGTTTCATAATAATTGTGTGTGTGTGTGTGTGTGAGGCAGAATATATCTGCTTGTAGAAGCCTCTTCATGAACATGGATCCAGTCATCTCGCCAGAGAACCTCCTGTCAATCAGTGCCTGTGGGCATATCAGTCTTCCGGCCACAGAACCTCTGTCCTTCAGAGAGTAGATGTATCATTGAGAAACCAATGCATTTAACCTAATTTCGCCTTTGAAAGAAGTAGGTGGCCTTTCTGAGATGGAGGCAGGAAGGAGCTGGAGAAAAGTATTTGATGAACAGTGACTCACTGGATTCTGGAGGACCGTGGTGTCCAGGAGGCAAAGAAAACCACTTACTGCTCAGCACACAACTGTGGCTCTGTCGCCCCAGAAGGGCTGTGGAGGGCGTTGGGGCGTTAGTCTCTGGCAGCATCCTTCGGAGATGGGGAACAGAGACAGGGAGTAGGGGAAAGCAATAGAGGAAATGCAACCACTGAATCAGAAATATACTTTCCTGCGCAAATCCAGAGTCAACTCAAAGACTTCAATTTTTCTCTTCATATGAGCTCTCTCTGAAAAATGTCTGATTGATCTGAAGGTGACTTCAGAACCCCGTGTGTCATGTAGCTGGTGGTGGAGGGACTGGAAGTGTTTGGGTATGAGCTGGGTCATTAGAGTCTGCATTCCTAGCACCCACAACAGTTGTGTCTGACTCTTTGCGACCCCATGGACTGTAGCCTGCCAGGTGCCTCTGTCCACGGGATTCCCCAGGCAAGAATATTGGAGTGGGTTGCCATTTCCTCCTTCAGGAGACCTACCCAACCCAGGGATCAGTCCTGTGCCTCTGGCTTCTTCTGCATTGGCGAGGCAGATTCTTCGCCACTGAACCACTGGGGAAACCCAAGACAGAGCGAGGGTTACTTTATTTAACCTAAAATTTGAAATCTAATGTACTCCCGTTTCACCGAGCATTACTGCTGCTGCCCACAGCACACTTTGATTCTGTGAGCGTCCAGAGATCTTCCAATTTATCTCTTCCACTAAACCCTCAGGGGAGGAGCCACGTTGTATGTGTGTGTTTTGTTATGTTTGTGATTGTTTTCAGTGAATACCCATAGTGGGCCTTACCAGCTCACTAGAAATCATTTCATTGGCTTCCTCTTATCTCATCTAGTTAACTCTTCGGAGGAAAGCTACTGTGAAAACAACTCAACTCAAGTTTGTGATTTTGATAAGAAAAAATGAGAAGCTGGAGTCAGGGGTGTGGGCAACACAGGGCAGTGGGAGCTGCCAGAAAGTGGGTGCACTGTCACAACACGATTTTAAAACCATAGTAAAATCAATATAAAGTCAGTAAATATTTTATCACCATGTACTTGCAATTCTCAACCATGTCAACGTTAAAATACTCCTCCCCACCAGGGCAAGTCAAACCATTAGCCTGAGTGTTAATATATGACTATGTTTAGCCTGTTCCTATAATGCTTACTGTAAACTATTTTTAAATGTAGAAATATAGAATGTGTGCATTGTTGTGTCCAACTCTTTGTGACCCCATGGAATTGTAGCCCATGAGGGTCCTCTGTCCATGGGATTTTTCAGGTAAGAATTCTGGAGTGCTTTGCCATTTCCTTCTCCAGGGATCCTCCCTACCCAGGGATTGAACCCATGTCTTTTCCATCTCCTGCATTAGCAGATAGATTCTTTACCACTGTGCCATGTGGGAGGCCCATAGAAACACAGAGTATTAAGAACAAAAGGCAGCTTAGATATTCTTTCATTCTTCATTACTTTTTTTGATTGTGTGTCCACAGCAGAGATGATGTTTACCAAGGCATGCCCCTTGTCCTTGAGAAGCTGGTACCGTCAGAGAAAGAGCAATCATGACTTTCTCAGGGTCACATGGAACGTTGAAAGGCTGACTCAAAGCAGGATGGTGATCTTTTCAAATGACCTTCCTTCCTTGAGGGGTTTAGAGAAGGTAGGCCCACACAAATGACAGGGCCCTGAAACACCTCCCAGCGTTTGATCCCACACAAAAAAGTTTAAAATTCTTAGTATTCTTAATGAAAAATGTGTTCCGGGTTTTGCATTTCCCCTTGGCATACAGCTATTTCCTGGAACTTTGCAATGGCTCCTCCCATCCCCCCACCACACAGTATAGGGATATTTTTCCAGCAGCACATTTTGAAGTTTCTGCTTCCAAGTTAGTCCTAACAGTTGTCTCCCCAGGTGCCTGAGCTGAGTCCTCCCTCTCCCCACTACATACACCACCTCAAATGACTTTTAATTAAATCTAACTCAGTCAGTCGTGACTTACGCTTTGTGCTTCTGTTTTCTACATCTGAGGTTCTATTTATAAACCGTTTAGTCATATGGGCCACTGGATCGGGAACCTAATTAGAGCTGTGTATTACGGCGTGCTGGCCCCGAACCTGGCAGCTCTTTCCTCGGAGGCAGGCTCGTCATTGCTTGTGGACTACCGGCTGCACTCGCCTTCCCAGGTTGTGCATTGATCGTATCTCAGAACGCACAAGATGCAATAACTTGCTCACACCAGCCTCAGTGACTGGAGACAGGCTTTGGGAAGGTACCAGGTCACCATGCAGGGCTCTGATACCCTAACAGTCCGCTGGAGCTAACGATCTTCAAGGTTAAAGCCCATTTCTCCTCCCATTTTGGATGGAAGCCAGGATTTAAATAAAAGAAAGAGTGAGAAAAAGAAATCAAATAGAAATTCAGCCACAGGAGTCAAGGGCAAGTGAAATTGATTTTAAAGGGCTGGCTTCCAGCCACAGAAACAAAGAAGGTTGAGGTGGAAACTGTTGCTGTTGGTTAAATCGCAGCCATCGGGGAGGGAGAGGTCTGTAGTGAGAATGTGGACAAAAATGCTTCATTTTTAGCTTGGCCGGTGTCCTGAAGCCTAAGGCAGTGACACACTCTGAAATTAAAAAAAGGAAAAGTGCTCCTGGAGTAGTTCTGTCTGCCTAAAACTTAAGCAAGAGGCACTAAGATCAGGCCAAAATGGGAGGGTGGTGGGAAGAAGAACACAGCTTGAATCCTTTAACTCCACATTGCTCTTTTAAGGTTTGATTTCTCTAAAGTCATACACTTAGCACGGTGTAAATAGCATGTCCAAATTTAGACAGTATAACCCCACTTTTCAATTGACTGCAAACAATGAACGATCTATTGACAGGCAACAGCCTGAATTCAGGTGTTAGCTTTGCCACTGATTAGCTGTGCGGCCTCAGGCAAATTGCTTGACCTCTCTCAGCCTCAATTTGTTCATTTGTAAAATGGGAATATATGAATAATATCTAGATATTATGAACTGAGACATGTAAAGTGGTCCAAGGCAATATTTGCACATAATAAAATCAATATAAATGATTTCCTTTTGTTATTAAATATTAATATTTTAAGCTGCTTCTCTTAAATTTTTCTCAAAAATATCTACACAAAATATTCATGTGCCAAAAAATGAATTTTGAAGCATATTAATATTATATACAAAAATTAATTCCAGGTAAATTACAGCTATAAATAATAAAGGCACTTCATAAATCTAGAGGAAAATGAAGAAAAATGTCTTCAGTACCATGTGGTAAGGCAAAAAAGATTTTAAGGAGGACAAAAAAGCATATACTATAAACATTATCAAAAAATTAGACTACTTTAAGATGAAGAATTTCTTTAGTCAAAAAACATATTGAAAGAGGAAAATGCAAGCTTTGGCAAGAAAAAGATAGTTGCAACCATACAAAGGAGTCATATCCAGAATGTACAAAAATTCCTGCAACTCAACAAGAAAATATCAGACAATACAATAGAAAATTGGACAAAAGACTTGCAGACACCTTAGAAAATGTAATTTCCAAATGCTCCAAATAAAAAGATGTTCAACATCACTAGTCACCAGACACATTTAATTGTTAACCACATTAAAATCCTTTATATGCTTGACCAGAATGGCTAAAAAAGATGTAACGTGTACACACTGCTGTATTTAAAATGGATAAACAGCAAGGCCCTCCTGAATAGCACAGGGAACTCTGCTCAATGTCACGTGGCAGCCTGAATGAGAGGCAAGTTTGGGGGAGAACGGATACATGTATATGTATGGCTGAGTTCTTTTGTTGTTCGCTTGAAAAGATCACAACATTCTTAGTTGGCTTTACTCCAATATAAAACAAAAAGTTTAAAAAAGACGTGAAATACTGAGTGCTGGTGAGTATGTGTAGCAATTGGGGCTCGTATACTACGGACTGAAGGGCACATGGAAAGAATTATTCTGGAAAAGTGTTCAATAGTATCTACTAAAACTGATCCTGTGTGTGCCTTATGACATGGAAATTTCACTTCTAGATTTTTATTCATAGGTATATGCCCCAAACGGAGAAGGCAATGGCACCCCACTCCAGTACTCTTGCCTGGAAAATCCCATGGGCGGAGGAGCCTGGAAGGCTGCAGTCCATGGGGTCGCTGAGGGTTGGACACGACTGAGCGACTTCACTTTCACTTTTCACTTTCATGCATTGGAAAAGGAAATGGCAACCCACTCCAGTGTTCTTGCCTGGAGAATCCCAGGGACAGGGGTGCCTGGTGGGCTGTTGTCTATGGGGTCGCCTAGAGTCAGACAGGACTGAAGTGACTTAGCAGCAGCAGCAGCAGCAGCAGCATATGCCCCAAAAGGTATGTATAAGACTGTTTATATCAGCATTATCATTAATAGAATAAACTAGAAAGAATTCAAATTTCAACAGTATAATGAATGAATAAATTATGACAAATTGTTTATCCTACAATGAAATACTATAAAATAGCAATAGAAATGAATGAACTATTGTTATAGACAGCAATGGGGAGAAATTTCAGAAAAAACCTATAATGAAATAAGCCAGATTCATAAAATAGTAGCACTGACTGGTTCAATTTATATAAAGTCTAAAACAAACAAATATATGATATTAGAAGTTAGACCTATAGCTGATTCACGCTGATGTTTGATAGAAATCAACACAATAGGTAAAGCAAGGGGCTTCCCTGGTAGCTCAGTTGGTAAAGAATATGCCTGCAGTGCAGGAGACCCCCGTTCAATTCCTGTGTTGGGAAGATTCCCTGGAGAAGGGATAGACTACTCACTCTAGTATTCTTGGGCTTCCCTGGTGGCTCGACTGTAAAGAATCTGCCTGCAAGGCAGGAGAACTGGGTTCAATCCCTGGGTCGGGAAGATCTCCTGGAGGAGGGCATGGCAACCCACTCCAGTATTCTTGCCTGGAGAATCCCATGGACAGAGGAGCCTGGCGGGCTGCAGTCCGTGGGGTCCCAAAGAGTCAGACACGGCTAAGCATAGCAGAGCACTATAAAGCAATTATACTTCAATTAAAAATAAATAAATTTAAAACCAAAAGAAAAGAAGTTAGGATGGTGGCTATCTTTAGGGAGAGGAGTTAGTTATCAGACGAGACAAAGAGTGGGGTGCTACTGGGATGCTAGTGGTGTTTTATTTATTCAGTGATGGTTTCAATGTTTTGTTCTTGAGAAAATTCATTGGACATACACTAACGATTTGTATACTTCTCTGTAAGTATGTTATACTTCACCAAAGAAATTTACTTGAAAGTATTAAGGCTATGGAATTCTAACAAATATTAATAAATCTGCTAAACAACAAATTTAACCCTTCAGGTCTTAACATTTGGCTATAACCAATTTACCTCTAAACTGAACCGAGCGTGTTTAAGTGTGGTGTGTGTGTGTGTTGCTAGAATGTAAGTTCCATGAAGACAGGGCTTCTTAACTGATGATTTATTCTTCCTGTCTCTGGCTGCTTCAATAGTGTTTGATATGTAGTAGACAATAAATATTTGTTGAATGCATGAAAGAAAAAAATACTTTCGTTTGATAAATTAGAGAAAAGTTCATTGAATACTGTATTCGTGGACCTGGAAAATAGACAGAGTTTCTTCCTAGGAGGTATACATATTATGATTGATCTAGTTTTATGTTTCCTCCAGCCAGTTTTTCTCAAGCAGGGTTCATAATTGGAGAGAATGATATATGAGGTACAGTCAACAGTGGGAACCAGTTTGCGAGGCCATGAAACATAAAGGAAATTAATTTCCAAGCCCACCAAGATATCTCCGTATCTATCACTTAACAGAATGCATACATTCCAGTAAAGAAAAGTCTAAAGCAATTGCTTTAGTAAAAGGAAATCTATTTTCCTATCAGAACTCTCAGAAGCTAAATGGATGTTTTCACAAGAAAAAGTCCTACAATAAATGAGACTTAAGAAAAGTCTTTTACTGGGAAAAGGTACAAGATGGGGGGTAATCAGCTCTGAGACTTACTAGGGGCTCCAGGACCCGTGACAACTAGAGCTTGCTTTCTGGCTGCTGTCATTCCTACCTTGTTTATTGTTTATTTGCAGAAGTTTCCCAGTCTTAGCATTCTCTGTACTCAGTCAGGGAATACGTTCCGGTGAGACTCTGACTTCTCCCTCCCCTCTGTAGGTTTGGGTACTTTTTGTATAAAATGAAGCTGGACTGTAATAGATGCTTCACCTGTATCAATAATGATGTCACATTCTAGCTTGAAAACCCCTCAAGTCTGAAGGTAAAGGTTGTGTGAAAGAAATTTCTTATGTGGTAGATTCAAAATCAGGTCAATCAACCTTCATTTTCCTACTGGCTGAACTTGTACAGTTTGCCCGCAGAGATTCTAAAGCAATTGAGTCAGAGTGCCTGAGGGAACCACCTTGTCCAAAATGGTTGCAGAGATCTTATGAGAGCAGAGGAGAGTCAGGTCAGAGTCTGAACCCACGTCTGCTGCTCTTGTTTAGGGAGTGACCATGAGCTTCAGTTTCCTCATTTGTGAAACAGATTAAGTTTTCTAGCTTGATGAGTTAGTGATTTCGTGTATGTGCCCCACAGATTAGCAACTTGGTGAGTGGTACCATCTTATTCATTATTGTCATCATCACCGTTTTCATCCCAACAGCCAGAAAGTAGCCAAGTCCTGTGAACCCAACGAATCAGCAGTTACTGCTGGTTGTAATCTGGATAGCAGGGAACTTGAATATAGTTTCCTTCTGGCTGGCTTAGTTCAGCAGCCTGACCAGAGGCGTTAATCAGTTGAAGAGACCGGCTATGATGAAGGCTGTTTCTGGTCCTGTGGTTGAAGAGTAACTCATGACCGTGCTTCATATTTTCATCTGCAAAATGGGGACGAGCACCCACTTCCCCTCTCCCCAGCCATCATTTCAGCATTGCCCATCTTGGAAACTGGCTGTGGAATAAGCAGAATTAGCAAGGCGGGCGGCAGGGAGGTAGGAAGGCCCTTGGGTTGCTGGTTGGAAGCTGAGAACTGGAAATAATTCTCTCTGATCTGTCGCCTGGAGAGCACCGTGAGCCAGCTGGCCTGAGAAGACAAGAGAACTGTTCTTCTCCAGCCCGGGCGGTGCTGTTACCTAACAAGGAGTTGGGCAAGATGCTTAGGGAGCAGGACTTTCACTGTGTGCCAAAGTCTGCCCGCTTTTCATCTGGATTCCAATTTTTATCCTTTGCCACATTTAAAACATTATTTTAGATGTTCCCTGGAGGAAGGGACCACAATTTCTCCAGTTCTTTTCAGACAATTTGTTCTAAGTGGAAAGGACTGAAGGTGGGGGATGGAAACAGACATTGAATTAGCCAAGTTTGAGAATGAAAAAAAAAGTTGCTGGTATTTTAAAAGCATGACTTAGAGTCAGTAGATTTGCCTAATGGCTCTAATGCCCTGNTGAGAAGATAAGAGAACTGTTCTTCTCCAGCCCGGGCGGTGCTGTTACCTAACAAGGAGTTGGGCAAGATGCTTAGGGAGCAGGACTTTCACTGTGTGCCAAAGTCTGCCCGCTTTTCATCTGGATTCCAATTTTTATCCTTTGCCACATTTAAAACATTATTTTAGATGTTCCCTGGAGGAAGGGACCACAATTTCTCCAGTTCTTTTCAGACAATTTGTTCTAAGTGGAAAGGACTGAAGGTGGGGGATGGAAACAGACATTGAATTAGCCAAGTTTGAGAATGAAAAAAAAAGTTGCTGGTATTTTAAAAGCATGACTTAGAGTCAGTAGATTTGCCTAATGGCTCTAATGCCCTGCATCCCTGCCTTGGTCTGTTTGTATGCTTGCTCTTGCAGTCATACTCTGCCTGAATAGAAGCAGAGTCTGGAAAACTGAGAGGAAGAAGAGGAAGCTGTTGGTTTTCACCCCTGCAGGCTGGTGGCATAAGAATGGAAATGAGCACTATGAAGGGCAATATTGTGTCAGCTTGACTAGGGTATGGTTCCATTTGTTGGCTCCAAGACCTATCTAGATGTTTGCAGTAAAGATATTTTCTTTCAATGTGATTCACATTTAAATCAATGTGAATTGATTTAACTGACACCAATTTCAGTGTGTTTTCCAGCATCACCAAGCAATTCCCTGGTACCAGCTGAATGTCCTACAATTTAACTCAATTCTGATATTATCTACCTGGAGATAGAGTCAGATCCCATAGGGTAAGGGCTTAGTCCCATAAGACTGCTCCTCCCCGCAGAGGTCAACGCCAAGTCCAGATTGCTGTCTGTGCCTCTGATCACCTGGGTATAGACTGGAAGTTCCCACAATCCTCTCCTTGAATACATTTGTTAGAGCAGCTCATAGAACTCAGAGCAACATTTTACTTACTAAGATTATGGGCTTATTATAGAAGGATATAATTCCGGAACAGCCAGATGGAGAAGAGATGAAGACCAGGGAGGTGGGAAGGGGTGGAGAGCTCCCATACCCTCTTCTGGTGCACCCTGGCCCCTGGCAAGGGGCTCCCCAAATCTCCATGAGTTCACCAACCCAGAGGCTCTCAGAATCATGCCCTTTTGGGTTTCTAAGGAGGCTTCATGACACAGGCAGGATTGATTAAACCATCAGCCACTGGTGGTTGAACTCGACCTCTAACGCTTCTCCCCCCACCAGAAGTCAGGGTGCATGCATGTTCAGTTGCTTTAGTCACGTCCTACTCTTAGCAAGCCTCTGGACTGTAACCTTCCAGGCTCCTCTGTCCATGGGATTTTCCAGGCAAGAATACTGGAGTGGGTTGTCATGCCCTCCTCCAAGGGATCTTCCCGATCCAGGGATAGAACCCACATCTCTTGTGTCTCCTGCATTGCAGGTAGATTCTTTACCCACTCACCCACCCAGGAAGTCAGAGAGTGGGACTGAAAGTTTCAACCCTCTAATCACATGGTTGCTTCCTCCAGTGACAAGCACTCATCGTTAGGTAGCATTTAAATAGCCACTTCTTCAACATAGCAAAAGCTACCTTTATTGCTCTCATCACTTATAGGAATCTCAAGGGTTATAGGAACCCCGTGCCAGGAAGGGGTTAAAAACCAAATATATTTCTTATTATAAATCATAATATCACAGTAGACTTTGAATAAAACAGATCACTCTCTATAATGTGGGTGAGCCCCATCCAGTCAGCTGGAGGCCTTAAGAGTGAAGACTGAGGCTTTCCAAAGTAGAAGGAATTCTAACACTTCTGCCTAAAACCCTGCCCTACCAGAGTGGATAGGCTGCTGCCCTGCACATTTGGACCCTAGACTGTAACAACTACATTTGTTTGCAAATCATCTTTTATCAGTTCTGTTTCTCTGAAGAACATTGATTAATACTAGCACCTCACTCTTAAAGCAAAAGGGGAACATGCTGGCTCCAAAGAGGTGTGATCATAGGGCTGCCAAAAGATGGCTGACCCCCAGACATGGCCCCTCCTCTGTTTACCCCTACGTCTACAAGTCAGTCTACAAATTTGTGTTGGAGACTCATTGAGAGGGATAACATTACCTACAGAAGGCCATAGAAGACCTTTCTCTATTAGGCCACTGTGTGTGTGTGTTAGTTACTCAGTCATGTCCAACTCTTTGCAAGCCCACCAGGCTCCTCTGTCCATGGAATTCTCCAGGCAAGAATACTAGAGTGGGTTGCCATTCCCATCTCCAGTGGATCTTCCTGACCCAGAGATTGAACCTGAGTCTCCTGCATTGCAGGCAGACTCATTACCGTCTGAACCACCAGGGAAGCCCTATTTGGCCTTTAACTTGGCAAATTGCTCAGATTAGCTACCTGGGCATTGAACCTTGAAAAGAGACACAGAATACTGACTCCTGAAAATGGAGTCCTATTCTGATAATCAAAAGCCCTGAGGTCTGGGGCAGAGAAGGGATGTCCAAAGAGTAGGAAACAGGCTTCCCTGGTAGCTCACAGGGTAAAGAATCTGCCCACAATGCAAGAGACCCGGGTTCCATCCCTGGGTCAGTAAGATCCCCTGGAGAAGGGAACAGGTACCCATTCCAGTATTCCTGCCTGTAGAATCCCAAGGACAGAGGAGTCTGGCAGGCTATAGTCCACGGGGTCACAAAGAATCAGACATGACTGAGGGACTAATACTTTCACTTAACTTCAAAGAGTAGGAACAGGAATTGGAAGGGATCTCGGGAAGGAAGGTGAAGAGATTCCAAGAAGACAGTATGTTTTGTTTAGTAACATTATGAATCATCAGCGTGATAATATTAATAAACCTCACCCTGGCCATCCTGTCACTGGAGACAGATCTCAGCACACACACATCCATGCACAGCAATGGTGACCTGGGTGGCCAGAATGGCGGAGTGAAGCCCCACATCCTTGACCACTTCTAGCCCCAACTGGTCATCCAAGCAAGGAGCTAGATAACCCTGCCCTGTCAGCTATAGTCAAGGATTTTGCTTTCTTGATATAAGGAAAGTTGGCTCAGAATCTTTCAACTGACCTAACTTCTCCTCCCCTGGATCTCATCCCTGGGACCCTAGACATTATACAGTAGTGAGTTTTTCCTTGGCAGTAGATGTTTTCCTCATACTTCTCAATCTTTGCTTGCATGCTCAGTCACTCAGGAATGTCTGACTCTTTTTGCAGTCCCATGTACTGTAGTCTGCAAAGCTCCTCTGTCCATGGGATTCTCTAGGCAAGAATACTAGAGTGGGTTGACATTTCCTCTTCCGGGGGATCTTCCCAACCCAGGGATCGAACCTGTATCTCTTGCCATCTCCTGCAGTGTAGGTGGATTCTTTAATACTGAGCCACTGGGGAATCCCTCTCAATTTTTGGTCTCTAATATTCTTCTCCTTAAAAATTGTTACCATTGATTCAGTTCCTATTCTGTTATTCTCATTTCTAGCCCTTTGGTGTTAATATTGCTCCATGTTGCAAAAGAGCCAACCAAAGCTGAAAGAACTTCCCAGTGTCAGAGGGCAGATGGGAGCCCCGTTGGCTGAGGGCTGGTACTTTAGCTGGGTTACAAGAGATTCCAGAAATGATGGAGAAATTCTACAGCTGAGGCACCTTAGACCTGAAAGGGACTCCACAGTCAGGCTCTGTGCACAATGGGAAGCAAGAAGAGAAAGGAGTTATTTAAAATGAAAACCAAGAGCGCTTTATTCTGAGTTTAAATGCAGACTTGACTTTAACAGCATGATAACCCAGGAACACTGACGCATCGCTCATAATTAGACCTTGTGAGTCTTCATTCTTTGACAGATGCAAAGGATTTCAAAATATAATTAAACCTTCCAATACCCTTGTGAGGAGGCGGCATCATATTCATTTTACAGATGGGTGAACTGAGGCCAACAGAAGACAAGTCTCTGCAAGTTAACTCAGAAATTTGTGAGAAAGCACTAAGGAAACCCGTGGTTCTCTGCTCCTCTATACTTTAGCTCCAACCAGCCCAAGCAAGGGCTCTAGAATTTTTAAGGAAGGAACCAAGATTTCATGTGGTTAGGAAAACTTTTGGGCTTGCCTGAAGGCTCAGATGGTAAAGAATCTGCCTGCAATGCGGGAGACCTGAGTTCCATCCCTGGGTTGGGAAGATTCCCAGGAAGAGGAAATGGCAACCCACGCCAGTATTCTTGCCTGGAGAATCCCCATGGACAGAGGAGCCTGGTGGGGTACGGTCCATGGGGTCACACAGTCAGACATGACTAAGTGACTAAGCATGAAGGGAAACTTTTAACCCATATTTATCCATCAAAACATCTAAAGAGCATCTTTTCATGTATTTGTTAGCCATCCACATGTCTTCTTTGGAGAAATGTCTATTTAGTTCTTTGGCCCATTTTTTGATTGGGTCGTTTATTTTTCTGGAATTGAGCTGCATAAGTTGCTTATATATTTTTGAGATTAGTTGATTGTCAGTTGCTTCATTTGCTATTATTTTCTCCCATTCAGAAGGCTGTCTTTTCACCTTGCTTATATTTTCCTTTGTTGTGCAGAAGCTTTTAATTTT
>SJYQ01095343.1:311169-414696 GCA_006410935.1 Redunca redunca
ATGGGAGAATGGCATTGAAACATGTATACTATCATGTAAGAAATGAATCGCCAGTCTATGTCCGATGCAGGATGCAGGATGCTTGGGGCTGGTGCACGGGGATGACCCAGAGAGATGTCATGGGGTGGGAGGTGGGAGGGGGTTCATGTTTGGGAATGCATGCACACCTGTGGTGGATTCTTGTCAATGTATGGCAAAACCAATACACTAATGTAAAGTAAAATAAAGTTAAAATAAAAAATTAAAAAAAAAATCTAAAGAAACTAAGTGTGATGACAGAATGAAAGTTCACATGTGTTCTAAGCCATTACAGTAGTTGTAGTGGATTTATCCAGGGTTTCTGCAAACACACTTGGTCATAGGATTCTATCACAGTATTTGTTAATGATCTAGGTTTTCTCAGTTATCTGCTAGAGATTCTGATCTGGTCAGTCTGGGTGGCTCCTACAAATCTGTATTTTTGAGAAGTCACTGGGTAACATATTATAAGCAGGCAAGTGTGGGAATTGCTGGATTAAACATTCTGTGGGTGCTTTGGAAGCCTATAATTTGTGTGCCTAGGACTGTGTTGGGTTCTGTAGACTCACAGTGTAAGAAACGACCTCAAAAGCTCCTTTCTTCCTCTTACTCAATGTAATGGAGATTGCAACAAGTGTTGAATGCACGTCTATCCTGCTGAGTGGGGTTTGTTTGGTGCCTCTGAGATACAGAGGCTGTCAGCTAGAGGGAGGTGTTTAGGGAGGGTGAGGTTAAGAAGGTGATGGGAGGCAGAGAGGAGGGGGCCTTGGTCACAAAGGGTTCTCTAGGCCATCATATGGAGTTTTTGCTTTTATTCTGAGTGAGAATGAAAAACACTGGAGGGTTTTAAGTAGGAGTTACATGATCTGATTTTTGTTTTAAAGGTGTCACTCTGAGCGTTGTGATGAGAACAGCATGTATGGGCTAAGAGCAGATGATATGAGACCAGAGAAGAGACTACTGCAAAGATCCAGGCAAGAGACCATGGCAGCTTGGGCCTGGGTGGAGGCAATGACGGTGGCAGTAATTCAAAATGGTAGAATTGATTTTGTCTTTTGAATTTGTTAAAAGGGTGGATACAGGGCATGAAGGAAAGAAGGAAGCTGAAGATCTGGGGCCTCATTCTAGAAATGTTACAATGGCATGACTTGATCTACACTTTGGTGAAATCTTTCTGGTTTTCAGCTGGAAGGTTATTAATAACAAGCCAGGCAAGAGATAAGAAAGGTTGACTAGGACTGGGTCTGTGAATTCCAAAGAAAGAATCATGATGAGAGAAGCTCTGGAAAAATAAGATGCAGAATTTGGTGACAGACTAAATGTGTTGGGTGTGGTTGGTGCATGATGGACAGAGTGGAAGTCATCGTGGTGGATGAGACGGTGAGTTTGGCTTTGGCTTCTTGACCTTGAGAGGTCTGTGACCCTTGGTTGAACAGTCATTAAGACCATGAGCAGTTTTGCTCTACTTTTTGGCAAGGAAGATGTGACTAGGAAGTGGTAAAGACAACCAGTGATTTAGGATCTCACATCCTAGTTTTCAGTTCAGTTGCTCAGTCGTATCTGACTCTTTGCAATTCCATGGACTGCAGCATGCCAGGCTTCCCTGTCCATCACCAACTTCTGGAGCTTACTCAAACTCATATCCATTGATGATGGCATTGGTGATGCCATCCAACCATCTCATCCTCTATCGACCCCTCTCCTCCCACCTTCAATCTTTCCAGCATCAGGGTCTTTTCAAATGAGTCAGCTCTTTACATCAGGTGGCCAAAGTACTGGAGTTTCAGTTTCAGCATCAGTCCTTCCAGTGAATATTCAGGGCTGATTTCCTTTAGGATTGACTGGTTGGATCTCTTTGCAGTCCGAGGGACTCTCAAGAGTCTTCTCCAACACCACAGTGCAAAAGCATCAATGCTGATTTTAGATCTTGCCAAAAATAGTGATTATTACAATACAGGTTGCTCATATTTCTGAATTTAAGCATCAGGGGAGCTTAGGAAATGCCTGGAGATAGAACCATCCAGCAGGATGTCAGTGATGAGTGGAGGGGATAGTGTGGGATGAGAGAAATTCCCCAGCCTCCTTGAAATGGCCCAGGCCTACAAGCAGACTTCAAAACCTGTGAGTTTTGTCTTAAGTGTAATAAACACACTCATAAATTGTCTTTGCATTTTTCAAATTTCATCCAGGCTTGTTTTGTTTTCCCTTTTCATTTTATATTGGAGTACAGTCGATTAACAATGTTGTGATAGTTTCAGGTACACAGTAAAGTGGCTCAGTTTCACATATGCAGGCATCTGTTCTTTTTCAAATTCTTTTCCCATTTATGTTGTTACATAATATGGAACAGAGTTCCTTGTGCTGTACAGGAGGTCCTTGTTGGTTATCTGTTTTAAATATAGGAGTGTGTACATGTCAGTCCTACACTACCTAACTATGCCTCCCCCACCCATCCCCCTTTCAGTTCAGTTAAGTTCAGTTCGGTTGCTCAGTCGTGTCCAACTCTTTGCGACCCCATGAATCGCAGCACGCCAGGCCTCCCTGTCCATCACCATCTCCTGGAGTTTACTCAGACTCACGTCCATCGAGTCCGTGATGCCATCCAATCTCATCCTCGGTTGTCCCCTTCTCCTCCTGCCCCCAATCCCTCCCAGCATCAGAGTCTTTTCCAATGAGTCAACTCTTTGAATGAGGTAGCCAAAGTATTGGAGCTTCAGCTTTAGCATCATTCCTTCCAAAGAAATCCCAGAGCTAATCTCCTTCAGAATGGACTGGTTGGATCTTCTTGCAGTCCAAGGGACTCTCAAGAGTCTTCTCCAACACCACAGTTCAAACGCATCAATTCTTCGGCGCTCAGCCTTCTTCACAGTCCAACTCTCACATCCATACATGACCACAGGAAAAACCATAGCCTTGACTAGACGGACCTTAGTTGGCAAAGTAATGTCTCTGCTTTTGAATATGCTATCTAGGTTAGGCATAACTTTTCTTCTAAGGAGTAAGCGTCTTTTAATTTCATGGCTGCAGTCACCATCTGCAGTCATTTTGGAGCCCAGAAAAATAAAGTCTGACACTGTTTCTACTGTTTCCCCATCTATTCCCATGAAGTGATGGGACCAGATGCCGTGATCTTCGTTTTCTGAATGTTGAGCTTTAAGCCAACTTTTTCACTCTCCTCTTTCNAGTGATGCTTTCTAAGGCCCACTTGACTTCACATTCCAAGATGTCTGGCTCTAGATTAGTGATCACATCATCATGATTATCTGGGTCGTGAAGATCCTTTTTGTACAGTTCTTCATCTCCCTTTGGTAAACATAAATTTGTTCTCTAAGTCTATGAGTTGGTTTGTAAATATTCACTGGTATTATTTCTTTGTCTTTTCATTTCTAAAGCCTGAAATGGAGAGCCTTGGGGAAATCCCCAAATGGGCTTTGAAGTCCTAATATGAGCCATATGGCATTATTTTTTCCCATTGTGCTTATAGGTTCAGAGGCTATTATTAATATTTAAAATGTTTTCTCGGTTAAGGCAGGCCAAAAGTCCGTGCCCCTTTTCCTAGCAAATATGTTTAAGTTTACACTGGAGATAAATGAATAATATATACAAACTTCTTTCTCTGAAGTTTCTTTGTTTGAGAAGTTTGTCTCCTTAATTTGCATATAGACTTGTCCCTTGTTTCCCAAATGAGTGCGAAAAAAACATCTAATGGAAAGTTGCTGTGAGCCTTATAGGATTAAGCCACGGGGGAGATTATTAATAGATTTCCTTGTGGGCATCAATCTTTTCCCCAGGAAAGGTTATTTAAAAAGATCAGGACATCCACTCAGCTTGTGGGAAGAATTACCCATCATTACTCACAGTGGTGTGATGGTTGCTTGGAGCCAAAATCCCTTTATGCCCTCCCAGGCATTTAGCTACACCAGCTCTGGAGTCCCCATCAGTTTAAAATATCCAAGAAGTTTACTTTTGTTAGAGATCTGAAAACTGTACATCATATCTAAGTACTGAAATTTGCATCATAATATAATTAAAAGAACCAAAGCCACTCTAGCCCAGAAAGGGAGATATCATTAACTTTGGCAGCCCTAAGATAAGCATCTCTACCCATTTGAAAGCTTTCACATCACTGACCCATGTGATCCCCCAAGAGTCTGAAGCTGGACCATGGGCAGAACTGCATTGTATATTGGTGACTTGAGGATCCTGAGGAAGGAAAGGGAACGTGAACTTCAGTCCTGACTCTGTCCCCAGGGGCCTCAAGCACAATAATCTTGGCAGAATCTGTGACCAACAGGCTACTCTGTCTCACTCACAGGATGAGTCTGAGGACAATGTGAGAAAGCAGATCCAAAATCATCTGAAAAGGAGCAGAGTCCTTTGATATCGTCTCAAAGTGGTAAAGAAGACTTTGCTGAGAATATGTGGGAGGTGAAGGAGGTTGGAACTTGCTGAAGAATAGGGAAAGTTTTGTGCCCAGTGTGTGAGTGTGTTCAGTCACTCAGTCATATTCGGCTCTTTCACAGCCCCATGGACTGTAGCCCACCAGGCTTCTCTGTCCAGGGGATTATCCTAGCAAGAATACTAGAATGGGCCTACTTCAGGGGATCTTCCTGACCCAGGGATTGAACCTGCGTCTGTTGTGTCTCCTGCATTGGCAGGAGGACTCTTTACCAATGTGGCACCTGGAAAGCCCTTGATTCCCAGAGGGAAACACAAATAGATGCACAGAAAGAGCACGCCTGGCTACTTGTGACAGGTGGCCACCTACAATGCCCTCCCACGGTCCCTGCCTTCTGATCTTCATGGTCTTGATTGTTGATTGAATGGTGACTTACTTCCAATGCCAAGAGCTGGCCAAAGTGACGGGATGTCACTCCTGAGATGAGGCTATAAAAAGCTGTGACTTCTATCTTGCTGGCACTTTCTCACCTCACTTGCTCACTTTGATGAACTCTGCCTACAACTATTGAGTGAGATTAGAAGCAGATCCTGGTCCAGATGAGCCTGGAGGTAACTCCACTCCCAGGAGAGATGCTGTGGGTAGCCTTGTGAGAGATCTAGGCAGAAGCACCCAGATCAGCCATGCCCAGACACACAAAAATGATTAAGATAATAAGTGGGTATTCTACTAAGCTGATAAAATGTGGGACAATTTCTTACACAATAAGTAAGCAGTTTACCAATTAACCTAGGATAACCTGGAATGGTTCTGGAGGAAAAGAAACAAAGCGTCTAATGTACAGAAACTGCAAAGCTGTAAAATGTGACCCTGACATGGGAAGAAAAAGGGGAAAAAAAGCTCCAAGAAGAACTACGGCAGAAAGTAGAGAGAGAGAGAAAAAGGCAGAAATAAACAAAGGTCAATCAAATGAGATAAGCAAGGGCTATACCTTCAGAGCTTGCGGTAGCAGGCAGGCAGCCACTGTGATTTGCATTTGATAGAAACTCAAGGGCGGGCAGGAGAAGGCAATGGCACCCCACTCCAGTACTCTTGCCTGGAAAATCCCATGGGCGGAGGAGCCTGGAAGGCTGCAGTCCATGGGCTCGCGGAGTCGAACATTACTGAGCGACTTCACTTTCACATTTCACTTTCATGCATTGGAGAAGGAAATGGCAACCCATTCCAGTGTTCTTGCCTGGAGAATCCCAGGGACAGGGGAGCCTGGTGGGCTGCCGTCTATGGGTCGCACAGGGTCGGACACGACTGAAGTCACTTAGCAGCAGCAGCAAGGGCGGGTGGGGTATCGGGAGGGAGGTCTTCAGAGAAGAGAAAAGAGACGGCTCCACCTGCCCTAATTGGAAGCTATTGGCCTAGGGAAGCTGGGGTGGGCCAACTAGGAGCGGAAGACCTATGTGATTGGTTAGGTACATATTTGGCTATCTCTGATTGGCCCCAAGTTGGAAGAGAGGCTGCAATGAGGGAAGCTGGCAGTTACTAATCAAGACCTGGCCATTTGGGGTCAGTTGTTCTCAGGATTATTATTTGTCTTCTTGAATTGTTGCTGGAGATGTAGTGGTACTTTCTACAAGTCTGACTTTGAGTTGGCCAGCCTCTGGGGCTGCTTAGCTTAGATCATGGGCTGGTTGCTACACCTTGCGGGTCAGAGTTTTATATATATGGTCTAGCCATGGTCCATTTTGGGTTTCCCAGGTGGTCCTAGTGTTAAAAAAACAAAAAACAAAAACCCACCTGCCAAAGCAGGAGACATAAGAGACATAGGTTCGATCCCTGAGTCAGGAAGATCCCCTGGAGGAGGGCATGGCAACCCACTAGAGTATTCTTGCCTGGCACGTGGTTAATTTGTATATTCAGTCTCATAGAAAGAAAAGTAGTTATGAGGAAATGGGGTGCTTGAACTAAATTGAGGGGATTCCACAAATGGACTTCAGACATCTGTAGACCCAGAAGGGGAAAGGATCGGGGGATACCACTGCTTTTTCACAGACTTACAGATAAACCCACAATGAATAACACAGAAAAAGCTTTGTCCATAACACTGGCTTCAGAAATCCGGACCCATGACAAGTCACTAGTCCAATTCACGTATCTTAGCCACACCTGTTTTTCCTTTCATTACCTGGGTCTGAAACCAGGTTTGCAAAGCCATTTCTACAATACACTTTATAGTCTTTTTATGCAGTTTTCTTTGCTCTCTGTCATACTTCTCTCCATAGAGCTAGCATTGATATGGACTCTTACACTCCAGGTTTGTTTTTTTTTTTTTAGTACCAGTCCCCCGGAGAGTCTTCACCTCCGTGATACTGAGTTGCAGTGTAGCTGTCTTTGTTGAACTCCTTTTAATACTATCTTTTCTCACAGTCAGACTTTGGAGAGATTCATTTTATTTTTCCTTTTAGATTTGCCTTTTTGCCTGCTGTTTAACTTGAAAATTACCCTCCACCTAGGAAGGTAAATGCTCTCTTCTCCTGTTGTTAGAATAAAAAAATTATCTTGTAACTTTGCTCTGTCAGGCCAAACTACAGCAGATCAACATTCCCTTTTAGCAAGTGGTGACTTTCAGAAGGGGGGACCCAGACCTGGATAATGACAGCAGGGCTTGTAATCTTGCCTGTGTTAATGAGGGTCGCTTCCTACCTGACTTGCAGGCCTTCTCCCGAAGTTAAAGCTGCTCCTGCTCTAATTAGCAACAGCCAAAGGAGCGAGAAGGCTGTGCCTTTAAAGGTACCCATCCTAGCCATTTGAACAATGCAGAGAACCATTATTTGCAGGCCCGACAGCAAAGATGGTTAATTAAAATAGTGATGATGCCGAAAAGAAGAATGACAAACGGGGGGCCCTCATTAATGAGTGTGGTCGCATTCTCTGCTCCCTTCTCCCCTTGCTCATCAGGAAATAGCAGAGTGGAGCCCCCAGGAGATTCCTGCTCAATTAGGCCCTGCAGGCAGAGGAAGCTGCCAAAGTTTCCGTGAAGAGAAAATTGAACCGCCTAATTTGGGAGTGAAGGATCCAGGGCAGGGGCTTTAATGGCGCTGGCACTTCCAGGCCCATCGCTGATGGGACTGCCACTCAAAGTGGTACCCGAAAAGGCAGACATGCGGCATGAAGGAGAGACCGGGGTTTTGAAGCCACACAGGCCTGTGCCGGGATCCTCATTCTAGTGATGTTACCCCACCACTCAAAGCCTGGTTTCTCACTGAAAAACACGAAGATAATGACAATGACCCCATGGAATGTTGCATGAGATGATGTGTGTGTATGTGGGCAAGTTGGCGGCAGAGGGCTCAGATCACACAGGAAAATACTCCCTTTCCACCTTCTCATGGCCCAACACACCTGCCCTGATGGACTGCCTGCCTCTCCAGCATCGCTTTTGCAACCCGCCTGTCACGGATGTGGGACCTGTTTACAGTGGTCCACCCTTTGCCCTGCCGTTCAGTGTTACCTGGAGGGTCGTCCTGAAGACCTTGTCCTGGGCAGTGTGTGCTATTGCTTCTAGAAGCCAGCCCTCTAAGGGCAGGTCCCGTCCCTTCTCTGTCTTTGTCATCTTCCAACCATCAGGCCTCAGTGGGACCGATGATCCCATGGAAGTTGGACACCTCCTGTTCCCCCACCGCCCCTAACAAGGAAGAGTCCTTGGATGGACTTGGGGAGCGAAAGAACCCAAGTTCTCGCTCCTTCAGGAGCAGGGGGAACCCTCGTTGGCGCTAGCATCTGTCTCCATAGAGCAGAATCATTTTGCTATCAGAACTTTGTTCTTTCCAATGACCCAGTGAAATTGATAGGCTGGGCAGAGATCCTCAAACTTGGCAAAAATCTAACTTTTAGGGAGAGGCAGAACTACAAGCCAGATATTCCCAGGAAAAGCTGGAATATACTTCCCATTCTTCAGGAAATAGCCAATATTAGACTCTGTATCACTCAGGAAGCATGCATGCTCAGTCACTCAGTCATGTCTGACTCTTTACGACCTCACGGGCTGTAGCCTGCCAGGCAGGTTAGGATAATCTTGGTGTCCTTAAACACGCCAGGTTTATTTCTCCCCCAGGCTACATATCCATCCCAGGTTAGTTGGGGTCCTCCTTGCTCAGTCGTGCCTGTAATGGTTTGCACTCTGAGGCCCAGGCTGGTGGAACAGGCAATCTTAGGAGCATTGCTAACACCGGGGACAGAGGGAAAGTCAGGGGGGCTTAAGCACATGGTTGGTGGCAGTTTAGTCGCTAAGTCCTGGCTGACTCTTTGCAACCCTATAGACTCTAGCCCACTAGGCTCCTCTGTCCAAAAGATTCTCCAGGCAATAAACACTGGAGTGAATCGGCATTTCCTTCTCCAGGGCTTAAGCACTTGCTTGCTCCTAAAGCATGGGCCTGAAAGTGACACCTTTTACCTCATTCACATCTCAGTGACCAGGCTTGAGTTCAGCAGGACAGGGAGGTGTGACGTTGAAGTGCGAGGGCTGGACGCTGCTGAGCAGTGACACACTGTCACCCACCCCATTGTCCTTTGTCTCAGCTCCTGGGTGCTGTTGGAATGAGGGGAGGCGGGGGTGGTCCACTCACCTTGGATAATGATTAGAGACTAGACAGAGGACTGTGGACCCCTCTTCCTGCCCTCTTTTGAAAGCAGAGACCCAGGAAATATATCCACAATAGCGTTTACTTTGAAGGAGATAAATCAGAAGGTGATAACTGAGCTTGACTATCAATAACATGTTTAGATCTTGGACTGAAAGTTAACATCTTAGCAACTTTAAAAGGAGACACAGGAGGTTCTGTGTTCCCACCTCGGGCCTCTTCCCACAGGGAGTCAACCCACTGTTCCAGATATGAGAGCGATTCAAGCCTCAGGCAAAGGTTTAAGTCTTTCTCAACAATGCTCTACATTTTTGTTTGTTTGCTGGGGGAAAAAAAAAAAAAAAGGCACTAAGTAACTTGCTAGTGATAAAGGCCACATTCCCCCTCCCCACCAAGAACAACAGAAATAGCTTTTCTGGGATGTTCAGTATTGCCACGCAGAAGGCGGCCAGGGACCTCAAGCAAAGGCGAGCGGCTGGATTCTCCAGGGCCGGAGCTCTACCAGCACAGGCCACTTGGCCTCACCATTTGTATCTGCAGTGCATGGTCCGTCTTCATCCTACAAAACTGGCTTGTTTGCAACAACAAATAAAACCCCGCAGATTCTCCTTCTGGTTCATGCAGCCTTCTGTACGGATAAATATCAAATACATTTACCTACTGATTTAGGCTTCATACTTCACCTACTTCTGGAAGGATTTGGGGCAGGGTCAGCTGTAAAGTTCATGTGAAATAGGACAACCGGAATGGAAACCAAAGCAGAGACTGCGGGGTGGGAGCAGAGAAGAGTTTCCCACATCCCGGGACCGCTGCCAGCCCATCGAGCACTGACTTACCTCCGTAGGTTCTGGGCGCCGAGGCACCTAAGGCCAACATTGGCCTCCTTGGGAGGCTGGTGCCACCGACAGTCCAGGTGATTATGCAGGTGAAGTGTCACCTGGAGGGCTGTCCTTTCCGGCTTTGTTGGCACTACCTGTCCCCTGGTCTGGAGGCCTGGACGAGGCTGATGAATGACTAGGATGGTGGTTTATTTGCTAAGTCATGTTCAACTCTTGTGACCCCGTGGACTGTAGCCCGCCAAGCTCCTGGCATTTTCCAGGCAAGAATACTAGAGTGGGTTACTATTCCTTTCTCCAGGGGGTCTTCCAAACCTAGGGATTGAACCCGGCTCTCCTGCACTGCAGGCAGATTCTTTACCACTGAGCCACTAGGGAAGCTTGATGACTAGGATCGGGGTGCAATGACATCTTAGTGCCAATCCATCTGTCAACACCTCTCTCCATTCTGGCCCTGCCAGGCCTCCCAGCTACCTTTCTTGGGGAAAGAAAGAGTCTGATTCACCTCTGTGCTCAGATGTTGCCTGAGAAGACCTTAAGATAGGACTTGATCCAGGGTGTTTTTTTTTTTTTTTCCAATTATATTTATCTAAAATTAAGGTATTAGCTAGCTATCAGAGCCAGGAAGTACAGATATCAATAGGATAGAAAGTCTGAGCACGAAAACCCTTGGCCTGGGGCTTCCCTGGTGGCTCAGTGGTAAAGAAAGTGCTTGCCAGTGCAGGAGTCAAGGTTGGATCTCTGATCTGGGAGGATCCCACATGTCACGCAGCAGCTAAGTCCCTCACCACAGCTACTGAGCCTGTGCTTTAGAGCCTGGAGGAGCAACTACTGAGTCGATGTGCTGCAACTGCTGAGGCCTGTGCTCTGCAACAAGAGAAGCCACCGCGATGAGAAGCCTAAGCACCGCAGCTAAAGTAGCCCTCGCTCGCCACAACTGGGGAAAAGCCCGTGCAGCAGTGAAAACCCGCACAGCCAAAAATATCAAAATAAATTAAAAATTTTAACAATTAAAAAATAAATAAATAAACCAACCCTTGGCTCAGGCCACCAGGACTCCCAGGCTTAGAGGGACCCCCCTGGCCCTCCTCCAGTCCTGCCCCTTCCTGTTGGGGGGAAGGATTCCAGGTCCAGGAAGGATGTGTCAGTTGACACCTGTGACCCTGCCTCATTTGACTCCATGTTCTGGGTACCCAGCGCCTCAGATTATCTGCCCAAACAAACAGCATGCTGGACAAACCACTCCTCAAGGTCCCACCTGCTCTGGTGGGAGTCCACCGAAGGGGTGAATGTGGCAGGGAGAGGTGGCCGCAAACTGGGCTTCTGGCCTGAGATGTGCAGGGACTTGAGACCATCCCCCTCCCAGTCTGGGATGGAACAAGGAGTGGGAAGCAGAGGGAACCGGTCAGCTGGGCAGATCCTCTATTGGAATGCTCGTGCTGGTTCTCAAAATGTGGGGATGACCTCACGATTGGGCAATCCGGAGGGTGATGGCTGAGCGAAGGTTGGAGGCAGGAAGATCCGAAATCTAGAACGGGTTTCTTTCTACCATCAAGGAGTTAATTCACCACTGTTACCTGTTTCTGATTGTTTACGGGAAGATTTGATCATGAAGGGCCAATGAAAGTGTTCAAGAGTCTGATTCTTCTTGTCTATCTAAATTACTATCTCAGGAGGTAAAGAAAACCAATTTACCTTGAGGCTTCATCAGAGAAATCCGTAGACAGTCCGGGAACCACATGCTAACAAGATAGTGAGTCCTAAAGCAGGAAAACCAACTATAAAAGCCAAACTCAAACTAAAAGATATTGCTTCACGATAAACTCCCACTTGTTCAGGCTAAGGAATCTGCGGATAGCAGTATCATGAGAAACACAAATATTCCAGTTAACTAAATGATAAGTTAGAATTATCTGTCCTCAAAGAATTAAATGGGACAATGTTAAAATTATACTCAGTGATCTCTGTTTTGTCACTGACTCAGTAATTTTGACAGGTTGCTTTCCTTATCTCCTACCTTACCCCCAGCTTTCTTTTTCTTTTTTTTTGAAGTTGCCTATATGTTCTTAGGGTCTCTCCTCCAAAGACTGGCTAAGAAGTAGAGGTGTGTTAGTTGATCAGCCATGTCCAACTGTTTGCAACACCATGGACTGTGGCCTGCCAGGCTCCTCTGTCCATGGAATTCTTCAGACAAGAATACTGGAACGGGTAGCTATTCCATTCTCCAGGGAATCTTCTCGACCCATGGATTGAACCTGGGTCTTCTGCATTCCCAGCAGATTTTTTACTGTCTGAGCCACCAGAAGTAGAAGTAGGTCAAGAGACCTTCAGGGGTCCCCTTGTTGTTATGACCAACGACAGACCCAGAAGAACTTCTCCTTAGGGAGAGTCAGTCATGGCCCTACAGGTGTGGCCTCCTGCACACAGTTTATGGTTTCATTGCCGTGGTGGTGTCTCAATATCAGATTGGACTCTTCTCAACAATTATCTGTAGTGTGGCACTCACTAAAAAAGTCCCTTTAGTTAGAGAACTGCATTCTTCTCCCCTCTCTCTTCTGCACTGGGTATAGAATAACAGTTGGCTACTCAGTCAAAACAGCCCTCTTGCTGTGTGAGGTCCTCCACCTAAAGAAGGTCCAAGTCCCTGCTGTCATTTAACTCCCCTTCTTGTTTAACTCCATCCTTACCCATCTGATGACACGTGTATATGTTCAGTTGCTCAATCTGTCTAACTCTTTGTGGCCCCATGGACTATAGCCCACCAGGCTTCTCTGTCCATGGAATATTCCAGGCAAAAATACTGGAGCAGGTTGCCATTTCCTACACCAGGGGATTTTCCCAACCTAGGAATCTAGCCCATGTCTCCTGCATCAGCAGGTAGATTTTTTACCAAGAGAGCCACCTGGGAAGCCCTATCTGATGATCCCCTTAGGTATTCATTTTTCCCCCAGAGAAATTGGGAGAATTCTCCAGGAATCTGTGTGACTAGCAGAACAGATTTAGTAGAGAGCAAGATGACATCAGAGGATGTGTGGTGGGATGATGGGTCCTAAAAGCCCTGTTGCAGAGTGTTCACTTGATCCAAAGGTCAACTGGTCACCATCAACATGATTGAATAGGGAGGAGGATATGACCAGGTGTTTGAAAAGCCAGAATATCAGGCTGAGAGAAAGGTTTTGGAGGTGGGGAGAAATTTCTCGCATGCAGAACTTGGGGCTTTGGGCTGAAGCAAGTGAAAGTGAAAGCCACTCAGTTGTGTCCGACTCTTTGAGACCCCTTGGACAGGGCAGGAGGAGAAGGGGACAACAGAGGATGAGATGGTTGGATGGCATCACTGATTCCATGGACATGGGTTTGGGTGGACTCTGGGACTTGGTGATGGACAGTGAGGCCTAGCGTGCTGTGGTTCATGGGGTTGCAGAGAGTCGGACACGACTGACTGACTGAACTGAACTGAACTGGACTATACAGTCCATGGAATTCTCCAGGCCAGAATACCGGAGCAGGTAGCCCTCCCCTTCTCCAGGGGATCTTCCCAATCCAAGAATCGAACTGGGGTCTCCTGCACTGCAGGCGGATTCTTTATAAACTGAGCTATCAGGGAAGCCCATAGTTGACTTCAACTCCTCGTGCTAATACTTATCAACTATATGTCCATTAGGTGTTTTTCAAATTCAGTTTCTCGGATCTTCAATTTCTAATTAGAAAAAGTCATAAGCCTCACAGTATTACTGGGAAGATTAAATAGGTATAAGGAGCTCCTACTGGTATAAAGGATGAGATAGAAGGCTGATCTAAACTGGGGAAGTGGTGGGAGAAGAAATAGGTTTTCTGACAGCATCACCAGAATGGGATTTGAGGGTGACTAGGAGTTTGACCTTCAGTGACCCCCAAGTGCCCTATAGTTCATGGCTGAGTGTGGGTTAACAAAGGACAGAAGAAGAACAGATTTTTTTTTTTTTTTTCAGATGAGAAAGAAGCAGATAATGAGTTTCTTTTGGATGGTTAAATTGAGGCATGAGTGGAAGCCATTTAGGCACCGGTCATGATTAGTTCACAAAAATAGAGCTATCTAGAGAGTGCTGTTGCAACCCACTCTAGGATTCTTGCTTGGAGAATCGCAGGGACGGCGGAGCCTGGTGGGCTGCTGTCTATGGGGTCGTGCAGAGTCGGACACGACTAAAGTGACTTAGCAGCAGCACAGCAGCAGGGAGTGCTATCTATTTAAGACCCATCAGAATGGAGGTCCTTGCGGTCGGGATGGAATGTGCTTGGGTTGCCAAGAGGACAAGCAGGATTCATCTCTCATTGATTCCTTCAGCTACTCACCCATTCATCAGAGTGTCCCCTGTGAGCCATGCTCAACGATGTTAAACAGTGGCAAACAGGTGGAAGTTGTCCCTGAGCCTCAGAAACCTATCCTGTCCCAGGGCAGAGGATCTGAGTTGGCCACAGATGCCCCTGCCCTTTAGTCCTGGGTGGCCAGGACACCAAGCCTGTGTGTGGGCTGGATGCCAGGATATTGAGCAGGGCTTGGAGTGGGGTAGCACTGGGCTGTGGCTGTGGGTCGTGGCACAGGAGGAGGGAAGACCGTCTAGGCAAAGAGTGTCTGATAACAGAGGAAAATGCTGATCTGGAGTAAAGTAAGTACAACAGCAGACCAGAGAGGTGGGATAAGCAGGTTCAGATGGCTGAGGATGAACACTTCTCTGAGGTATTTCTGGGGAGCAGGGGCAAAGCAAGAGTCTTTTCTGGGGAACCTGCCACCTGACTGTAGGTGTTAAAGGGATTGCTGAAAACAATCAGAAATTAGTGTTTTGTAACAGAAGGACCCTGTTCTTTTAACTTCGGTACCTGGCATCGTGCCTGGTAGAACACACCCAGCGACTGTTTTTTAGAATGGAAAGAAAAAAGGAATAATGAAAAGAAGGAAAGAAACATCAGAAAGAGTTAAATTTTCCTTTTAAAGATTTTTAAAATGTGAACCATTTTTAAAGTCTTTATTGTATTTGTTACAATATTGTTTCTGTTTATGTTCTGTGTTTTTTTTGGCCCTGAAGCATGTGGCTCCCTGACCAGCAATCAGACCCGCACCTTCTGCTTTGGAAGGTGAAGTGTTAACCACTGGACCACTAGGGAAGTCCTGGAAAGATTTAAATTATCATCATTCTGGGCTCTGGATTTAGATGGTAATAAAGATACTGCCAGAGAAAGCAATGGCACCCCACTCCAGTACTCTTGCTTGGAAAATACCATGGATGGAGGAGCCTGGTAGGCTGCAGTCCATGGGGTTGTGAAGAGTCGGACATGACTGAGCGACTTCACTTTCACTTTTCACTTTCATGCATTGGAGAACGAAATGGCAACCCACTCCAGTGTTCTTGCCTGGAGAAGCCCAGGGATGGAGGAGCCTGGTGGGCTGCCATCTATGGGGCTGCACAGAGTTGGACACGACTGAAGCGACTTAGCAGCAGCAGCAAAGATATTGCAGAATCTCTACTGACCTTATACGGAGTCCCAGAAATTACTTTGGGGGACAAAAACATTGCTAATCTGATTTGGGGACTGATGAATATTAATGAAAGCGTGCTCCAACGACTTTGAGTAAAATTGGTCATTAGTAACTGGAGAAGGAAATGGCAACTCACTCCAGTGTTCTTGCCTGGAGAATCCCAAGGATGGGGGAGCCTGGTGGGCTGCCGTCTCTGGGGTCGCACAGAGTCAGACACGACTGAAGCGACTTAGCAGCAGTAGCAGCAACTCCAGGATGGGGGACATCATAATTCTATGAGTTAATTGCGTACCTTTCCTAAATTTCAGAATCTCACCTAGGGGGGTGGCTTTGTCTCCTAGAGAGCAAAGAAAGTGGCATCAGCAGAAGACCATGACTCTTCAGTGGTGACTGAGATAATGTATCATCCTTGGTGGCTTCCTCCTTCATGTGGGGAGTAGTGACGGGGTAGCTAGGGGTGAGTGGCCATGACCTGCAGCTGCATGTATGGACAGAAACCTTCAGGAATGGCTTCTTAGAACAGTGATACATATGCTTCTGCTTAAGACTTAACTGGCAGGCATCCTGGCAGAGCTCCTGGGCATGATGCCCTGATTGGCACGGATTTAATGACTTGTCATTTAACACCTGTGGGTACAGAGACAAGAGGGTATTAGTACAACTCCAGGAGAAAGTGGAGGACAGAGGAGCCTAGTGTGCTGCAGTCCATGGGGGTCACAAAGAGTTGGACATGACAGTGACTGAACAAAATCGTGCCCCAGATCAAGTGAGCATCACGGATTTGTGAAGCCACTGTCTTTCCTTTCCAGAAAAGAATCCTTATGTTACATTTATTCAATAGCTGTTACTTTGATATTAACACTCACTGTTCTTACTCAGAAATATTTTAAAATTCTATTCTTAGATTTCAAAACTTCTGTTATTAACTACAGAAGATTGTTTTATCCCCTCTCACCTCTTTTGTGTATATTATGGGTTTAGTTAGTCATAAATTAAACTTGAAAACAATTGTGCTTCTAGAGTTCTGAGAAAATTTTCACTTCTTTAATTTTTTTTTTTCTCATTGAGCAAACACATTATTCACAGGAACTGATGACATCCTGAAAGCAAGCTGTCCCCATGGCTTTCAAACACCCGTATTTGAGGTCCCAATTTCCTCTTTATCCTCATATCTTCTTATTCCACATGCAACAACTGTATGAATTATTTAAATGATCAGATATGTGAACATCACCCAGAAGTGTGATGACTTTGAGTTTGAAATAGCTCAGAATTTCCAGACTAGGATAAGAACAACAGTGTGCTTAATTTACATTCTCTTATCTCTTTTTGATACAGTTATAATGGTGACTGTAGTAACACTATAACAGCAGCAATAACAGTGTCAATCTCAAGTTCCAGATTACATCTAATCCTGGGTTCTTACATCAGGTAATTAGAGCCAACAATTGCAAACAGGATGAGAGAAGCATTTAAATGTAAACATCTTCAAGTCACACAAAGGAATGTCAAATAAATATGGTTGGGTTCTTAATATTGGTTCCAAGAAAATCACGGCTTCTCAGGATCACAGACCATAAAATAGAGGAGAAGCATAAGTAATGAAATCATAAAACAAGAGAATATCAGAGGATAGCAACCTAACAGTCATAACAACTCTCAAACTAAAAGACACAGGCTCAGACCATGTGAAGAAAAATGAAAGTGCGTGTACACTGCAAATCACAAAAAGCTGAAAATAATGTTAAGGTGAAAGGAAAATTTAAAGCAGAAAGTGTTAAATGATACAAAGAAGATCATTTTATATTGGAAATGACATCCTCATCAAAGCAAAATGGAAGTCATAAACAATAAATAATGTGTCCCCAAAATATATAAGCTGTAAACTATTATGAAAGGATCCGAGCACAGTTATACTGGGTAACAGGCACCGTGTCTTTGATAAATTATGTGTATATATATATATGCACGTATATGTATATGTACACATATAATGATTATATACAATGCTATATATGCAATGATAGTTACAGTATACTTTACATATGTATTTATATTATATAGAGAGAAATTTCTGTAGATATATAATTTAATAATGCAATACATATTCTTTTCAGGTATCCATGAAATTTTTACAAAAATTGAGTACATACAAAGCCCCCAAAGAACCTCAGTAGAGTTCAGAAAGTAGAAATTGTGCAGGCAGAATTACCTGACCACATGTTGACTTAAAATAGCAGGAATAAAATGTTTGTTTCAAAATAAAGAAAAGGGACCATTATAACCAACAGGGAGAAACTGAAAGAAACTTTGATAGAAAATGCACTTCCCTGGTGGCTCAGATGGTAAAGAATCTGCCTGTAATGAGGGAGACCTGGGTTTGACCCCTGGGTCAGGAAGATCCCCTGGAGAAGGAAATGGCAACCCACTCCAGTATACCTTCCTGGAAAATCCCATGGATGGAGGAGCCTCGTGGCTACAGTCCATACAGTCTCAAAGAGCTGGATACAACTGAGTGACTAACACTTTCACACTTGATACAAAATTGAGTATAAGGACAAACTATCTATAAAAATAAGAAGTTAAGCATCCATCACCTTCTCTGAGTTAAGCATTAAGAGATAGATAAAATTGGTGAGATTAATAAAAGATAAAAAGATTAATAAAAGATAAAAAGCTAGACCAATAAAACAAAGGCTTGAAAACAATTTTTTTAAATACAAAGAAAATTAAAATGAAAAATCCAAGCATAAATATAAGATTAAAAACTGAAAACAAAAATTAAGAGGTGGAAATGTAAAGTAAAATATATACAACACATGTAGGTGGGAAAATAAAAATATCATTGAGGGAAAGAATACAAACAAGCAGGTTTTGGAAAAGATAAGCAAACAGAGGGAAAAGCCCCTCAAAGTAGAAAAGGAGGGAAAGTTAATTGTGAAAATCTGGAGTCTCAAAATAGAAAATGTGATGAAGGGCCAAATAATGGAAAAGCTGTAAAAGCATAGACTCAAAGGAGATTTCAACACTTAAAAGCAGACTTGTTTCTAGGAACCTGACAAGCTGAGCCAACACAGATTCCTCTTACATCTACAAACAAGTAGAAATGTTGGACAAAATATGCCATAATAATGTTTCAAAACAGCTGAGCTCAAAAGATAGGAAGTCTGCAGGTGTTAGAACAAAGATGACACATGGCAGAAGGCTGCGGAGGCTAGTTCTCGGCGGTCCATGGCAAGTCCTCCTTCCCGGAGAGCAGAGTCCATGGTGATGTGTGTGTCCAGAGCTGACTGGGGTCACACCTGTCGGCAGCAGGATGGGGTGGAAACAGACAGTGAACCAAGATGCTTGGCCATGCAGTCCTCAGCTGAGCCTACAGGGTGCGTTGAAGCTGAGATGCTGCCAGCCAAAAGACCTGACCTTCAGCTCCACTGCAGAGTCATTCTATATGACCTTTCCCCAAAAGGTGGCATGACCCTGGGGGAGGCCAGGTCCCTGAGAGACTCAACTGGGAGCTATCAGCCTACAGCCAACACCCCCAGCATCTTTGGGAATGAGAGCTTCAATCTAGGGCCAGGAGGGTGGTTCTGGAGACATATAGATATTTTTCTTTGATTCTATGAATAACTTTTCTTTTTCTTAAATGTTCATTTAGCTCCATTTAAGTCATTTTGACATATTTTGAATAATTTTTGAATATAATTTTGAATATTTTTTCCTTTAGAGTCATTGCTGCTGTTGCTGATTCTCCAGGCAGAACACTGGAGTGGGTTGCCATTTCCTTCTCCAATGCATGAAAGTGAAAAGTGAAAGTGAAGTCGCTCAGTTATGTTCGACTCTTTGCAACCCCATGGACTGCAGCCTACCAGGCTCCTCTGTCCATGAGATTTTCCAGGCAAGAGTACTGGACTGGGGTGCCATTGCCTTCTCCATTGGAGTCATTGAGAAGATACAAATAATTGATCCATTGTCCTCTCTCCAAGCATCTTGTATACAAAGATGCTACTTGTATACAACTATATTCATTTCAGTGTTATTTATATTAGTGGAAAAAACAGAAAATAACCAGAATGCTCCAAAATATGGGAATGGTAAAATTATATGCAGTTATTAAAATTATGTTTGCAAAGAATGGGTGCTAAGATGTTAACATATGCATTTACATTGCATAGACTATATGATTTTAATTTCCTAAAACATTTATTATCTAAATGTTACTCTAATTGCTAATGCATTAAATAATAGGAAAGAAAATAGATCAAAATAATGTCTGAGTTTGGCTCTATAATTTACAAACCTTTTAATGCCTTGTATTTCCCAAATTATCTAAGTTCATATATACTTTAATATCATAAAAAACAAATTATTTACAACATGAAGAAATAATTATATTGAATTAGTTTACTCCATTAACTTTCAAATATATATTTGATATGAAAAATGATCTGTGAAATAGTACCATATTGAAAGCATATTTTCAATTATATATTTGACATTTTTTTCAACCTTGTTTTTAACACTATTTTCAAGGTGAATGAGACAAAGCAGTAAATCTCGAATGTTTCTTAGTCCTTCTCTTAACTTGTCTGAGGTTTCTCTTGAAAGACAAAAGTCCCCCGAATGTCTGTGTGTGTGTGTAGATGTATATTTAACTTCCACTTTTTGGAGTCTTTTTTATAAGCTACTCCAGTTGCTCTAGAGTCAAGGTCCCTTTGCATATGATTCTCACTAGATGGAGGAACCTGGTTGAAGGACATTTTTCTAAGGCTCCAAATCGAACTACCAAACAAGCAAGGAGGAGGTTCACAATTCTCTCCTCTACAGTACAAAAAATGAAAGTGAAAGTAAAGTTGCTCAGTTGTGTCTGACTCTTTGCGACCCCATGGACTGTAGCCTCCAGGGTCCCTGTCCATGGGATTTTCCAGGCAAGAATTTTCCAGGCAAGAATACTGGAGTGGGTTGCCATTTCCTTCTCCAGACAGAACAAAAAGAAAATGATAAATTGTATCACTCAAGGGATTTTTGAATGAAGGAAATTTTTCTCTCCTAGAAGTTAATTTTGTTTCTTTGTATTAGAGGAACTAGTCATTAAAAAAAAAAAAAAAAAAAATCTGGCAAACCACACACACAGAAACTGGAGGGACCCGTAATGGATTTCATTACTGTTTAGGTTTTCTTCCTCTCTCTCTCTTCATCTTTCCTCCCTTCCTCTTGTTTCTTTCCTTTGTTTTAGCTTGAATTCCAAACTGCTTTCCTTTAATCCCTGTTGTTCCTCTTCCATCATTCCTTCTCAGACCTTTGCCTCCTCCTTTAAGTCTGTAGGTTGCTTTCTGCATTTCACTGTGAATTTCAGTGTGCTGAGCAGGCACTGAACTGGTGAGCCTCAGCAAGAGCCATGGTTTTAGAAGTTCACATGTTTGAGAGTCTGTGAAACCCTCCCTGGCCTCAGACATTTGAAATTGCTTCAATCTATATTTTCTTTGTCTTTTATGCTTTTAAAGTTTCACATCCAATAACCACATTTGTATCCAAAGCATGGATTTTTAGAATTTTACAAAGTTGATCCCCTGTATTCAATTTCCACAAATCCCTTAAAGTATTTAACCGGCTCTTCTCCTTTTGAAACGATGTCTAACAAAATCACAGAGGGAAACAGTTGTTCTTGACATCACAACAGTTTAATATGTTAACTTATTCATTAAATTGTGCTTCACATCAATGAGAATCCTCAGTTCTACAAACTATCATTTTTTAAATAGCAATAAAGGTTGATAATCTCACAACACAATCTCCTAGTACCCGAGTTCATACATAGTATTGCACAGAAACGGAAAGAAATATCTTAGGAGAAATCACTTACTATCTATTGGATAACTATCTTTACGTCTAAAATGGGGCACCAGACACAAGTCCAGATTCTTCTTTCCACCATTTTTCATGTGGATTTGTGAAATGAAAAATAATACAAGCAAAACCCAGAAGGTCTTTCTGGGGAGGGAGGTGTGGAGAAGGAAGGAAAAGAAAAGATGGTCACATTATTAAAAAAAAAAAATGACAAGCTGGTGGAAATAAATGGGACAATGACTAAATCACACTGTCCTTGTCACAACGACCATGACAAACTGACACTGCTCCCTCAGTTTTCCCCAGAAAGAACTGAAGCCTTTCAGCACTGACATCTGGCCCTTTGATGAATTCCCACCAACTATGACAGAACTTGTAACCCAAGGAGGCTCCATTTAATGTGCCAAAGCATGACAGCTGTAGTCTTGTCCATAAACGACCTAGAACACAGGCTCAAAAAACATCTGTGCTCCTGTGTCCTCAGATCCATAGTTCTGTTAGGTTACCTCCAGTCCTGGCTTGGAAGTTCAGAGGCTTTTGTCTTGCAGGTGTTGCTGGTGTTCATAGTGAGGCCAGTCCTCTGGAAATCTCAGCACCTCTGCAAGGAAGGTTGGTTCTGCAGGTGTGTTGTGAGGGTGGGTCCGTATGCAGTCTGTCCATTAGGCTACAAAACACACAGGTCTCAGAACCCTGCCCATTTGCCCAGAGGGGCTAATAAGGGAGTTAGTTCAGGGGTGTCTAGGTGGATGTGGTGAGAGAAAGCAGGCTTATGTCCAGTAGAGATGGAGGGAGGGGGGTGGAAGAAAAGCTGAAAGTGCCTCGGAGAAAGAACCTTTGCATGCTGCCCAGAGATGACATAAATGGGTAAGGTCATTGGACTCAGCCAGTCCCAATACCCACCTGCAGGCTTTTAGCTGGAGTTCTGCTGACCAGCGGAGGCACAGTAATGACAAAAAAGAAAGACCTTAGAGACACAGCTGTGATCAGATCACAGTACCCTTTGCCAAAGTCCACCCCAGCTTTCTCTCTGATCCAGCTCCAGTTCAGTCCCTAAAATTATCCTGAATGCTCTGATCCTGTCTCACAAGCCTCAAGCCTTTTCTTGCTCTTTGCAGTGGCCAAAAGAATCCAAATGGCTCCAGACTGCCCTTGACACTGAGGACGGAAACTGTCCCCGACTCACTTTCCTGTTTCCCTATTCCCTGGCACATCTTTCCCCCTTTTAAAGACCTGCCTGCTTTTAAAAGCTCCACTTTTCTCTGTAGCTACTCTTTGTTTCCCAACTCCTACACGTGATCCCATGAGGATGATTCCATCCTACAAGCTCTGCTCTCAGCTAGAAGTCTGAGTTGGAGAGGAGTCAGATAAATACTTGGTGGGAAGGTATTAACTTATGACAACTGAAAGCATTCCCTCTCCCTGGCAAATGTGCAAAGGGATTCATTTAATAGCAAATAAAAATTTTAAGAACCAAAGCAGTATGTCGCTGATAAAATTCCAGGGACTGAGGAAAGAAGTAGAGAGGAAGGGAGATTTTTCAACCAGGGGTTCTCTTGTGCCTCTGTAAAGCATCTCTATTCAGGCTGCCACTGATTCAAAATATTTCTACCACCGAGCTTCCCTAAGGAGTACCTTCCCTTGGGCTTCATCTTGAATAGCTTTTGGATTGGATGGGGTGGACATCCAACGCAAGGTGTTTGAGCGGTGATGCTTCAAGATTTCCCTGTAACACTACCCATCTCTTGGCCATTTCACGCCTAATAAGAGGTTTCCTCCCTGGAGGCAGGGAGTTGAGAGCCAACTCTACCCCTCTCCTTGGTGTTTTTTGGGTCTCTGCAGTTCTATGAGAAGGCAAGGGAAGCTATAAATCAATAGAGATTGAAATTTCATATTCTTGCAATTCTCCATCCCAATACTGATGATGAGTAGCATAAAGTAGCATAAAAATATGAAGTCAAAAGACTGGGCCTGTGAGCACCTGTCTTGTTAATAAACTAGAATCTTTAGGAAATCTTTCAACATCACTGAATCTCCATGCCAAACTATCGAATGGAATTAATGAGCTATTTTACATACAAGACTGTGGTGAAGATCAAATGAGATACTAGATGTAAAAATGTTTTGAAAAGCATGAAATACTATACAAAGTTACAAATTTTAATCTTAACCTTAGCAAAAATGGGTGACGAAATAGATGACATTGAAAAGTACTTGCAATATTTTTTCAGTTCCTTTTTGTGTCAGAGACTGATAGTTTTGATCAGTATTGATTTTCATATTGTCTCTTTAATAATAGAACCTATATATTTATCAAGGCACAAGGCGACCAATACTGATGACATTTCCTGGTCTTAGCAGCTAGATGTAGCTAATAGCTAGGTGTTAGCCTGTGAGATGTGACTGGAATTGATATGTGCAACTTCTCCCCACTTCTTCTAAGCTATCTGAAATAAAAATGAGATGGCAGGAGCTGCAGCAGTCATCTTGGACCATGAGTTGAAAGCTGCATGTTAGGATGAAAGAGCAAGAGAGGGCCTGGGATTCTGGTAATATCACATGGCAGGCTAGTTTGTCTTCTAACAGAGAGAGCAATTGCTTCAATCTTTTGAGGTCACTATTGTTTTCAGTTTCTCTGTTACAGCAGCCAAATAGGAATCCTACCTAATGGACTTGTATTTATATTTTAATGATCTTTGTTCACCTCCTTGATCCCCTCCCATTCATATTATCAGATTTTTGACCACGTCCTCATTTCGAACCTTTGGTCAAACTCTTTCTGACAAAGTTACCTCCTTTTGATGATAAGGAGCATATTTTTATAATTTTTTAATAACACATGTGATAACCTTAACTGTTGCCTAACACTGACTGTTAATGTTAGCAACCATTAGAAAGACTATTCAAATAATTCTCAGGGCAGGTTTTCTCTATTGTTGAGAGTAGGTAGCCAAAAGTTAAAAGGAGACGGAATATATAGTACGTATCTTATTCCTTAATAATAATTTAAACACACACATACACAGATAGTTTATCCCAGTCTGGTTACTGATGCTGCCATTGCCAGAGAGTCAAAGGAAGGTCTACCTGGGAATTGTAGGAGTCAACAAGATGTGGAACTCCTTAGGGATTTTTCTTTCTTTCTTTCTTTTTGCCTCTGCTGGGCTTTTAACACAGATGTATCTGGAATGACTTAGTTTTGGGTCTTAATATTCACTGGATGGACCAATGCTGAAGCTGAAGTTCCAATACTTTGGCCACCTGATGCGGAGATCCAAATCATTGGAAAAGACCCTGATCCTGGGAAAGATTGAGGGCAGGAGGAGAAGCGGGTGAGAGAGGATGGGATGGTTGGATGGCGTCACCGACTCAATGCACATGAGTTTGAGCAAACTCTGGGAGTGAAGGACAGGGAGGCCTGGTGTACTGCAATCCACGGGGTCGCAAAGAGTCAGACATGACTTAGCAACTGAACAACAGCAACAGCTTAAGGCTGCTGGCTACCCAGGGATCCTTAGAGCCAGATGCCTTCCGCTGACATCCTTTCCCAGAGCTGAGGATCACTGGGCAGGTGGGTGCACCATCAATTTTCAGAGAACAAACTGCATCCTCACCTCTTCATTTCTATCAACAGAGGACCGCAGGGAGAGGACGAGTGTGCTGCTTTGAATGAAATGATACGAGGAGGAAGTTCATGTCGGTCTTTTTAATTTGCTCAGCACTGGCCTCGGGCCAATACAGAGAGATGGTTTCTCCTCTCAACATCCTGATACTGGGTCTCCAGCGGAGCCTCATACATCACGCCTTCAGCAGCGAGGCCACGGAAAGCCTTTTGATAGAAACCCCGAGGCGCCGGAGGAACGGTGTGAAGTTAGCAGAGGCTGCCTTCAAGTCTCAGCTAGGCACGGATTCTCTGCCAAAAATGTAAAGTGAGTTTAAAAGAAACAATCTGAATGCTTTCTAACTTGTTTTGATTTTCCACATGACAAAACATTGGATTGTTAGCATGTGTGTGTGTGTGTGTGTGTGTGTGTGTGTGAGTGATTCACAGTGACAGGCAGAACAATAATTTACAGCTCTGCCATTCTACAGAGCATTAGATCTTAGCATTGAAATGGAAAGACAGAGAGAAAGCTGCTCATTAACCCCAGTCTCAAGCCTTCTTTCTCACTACCTTAGGAACAAATCATCAGGCAGGGAGATGCTAATATTTTGTAAGCTTAATCTCTATCAGCTAACAAGCTATATTTTCGGCCCCTTTAACCCACCCCATCTATGGCTTAAGAAGTACAACTAAAGCCATCAGTCTCTCAGCCGCTTGATGGATGAGTGATTTGGAGGAGGTTGGACTCACCCAAGGCAATATGGTACTAGGTCCCTGATGGCTTGGAGCTATCATACTCAGGTGGGTTAGACACAAACCCTTCTGGACAATAATGGGTGGTTTCTAGCACAATTGGCAGGAAGCTTTTATCCCATATGGAAAACATTATGAAGACAAAAAAAGAGTTTGCCCTCTGCAGTCAGCCAAATCTAGCTCACAACCCATGAGGAAGCTACTTATTGTCTGTGAATCTCACTTTCCACATCGTGAAATTGGGACAAACAGTATCTACCTTCTTGTGAATAGATCTGAGTTATGAAAAGGGCCTCTCAAAGTTCCTGGCACAAGGAAGGTTCCAGTAATGCCTTTCCTCCCATAAGAGATGAAGCTGAGGGTAGTATCAGGAATATCTAAGCCTCTTCTCTAGAACTCTGCTTGATGGAGACACCAGGCTCCCCTCTGTGCAGGCAAGTGCTCCATGAATGTGGGTTGATTAACTCTCAACCCCAGAGAGAGTATTCTGGAGGCTGAGACGCAGCTTATGTAAAGCTGGCTTAAACATCAAACATGTTGGATATCAATGAAATAGGCTTTTCAATCTGATTTAGGGGGTTCACTCATTTTGCCTTCAGCTCCTTGAAAGGATTGATCAGATCAGTCTGTTGTGAAACTTTCTACTCACTCTGATCCCCTACTAAATGCTAGGCAAAGGTTTTCTACTCCCTCTCCCATATTTCTCCCCTTATTATTCAAAGACATTGTGTTGTAGCTGTGGCTGGGAAGAGGTGAAAATAAGAAGCACTTGGCAATGCAGCATATTTTTTCAGACCACACTCTCACAACAGGTAGTGATCATGCACAGAGAAAAAAAATATTACCAGGCTACAGATATTCAAACGTTGGGAGGTAGCGTCCTTCTAAACTCCTGGAGTAAACACACATTGCGTTCCGTATCTCATGGCCTAAGTCAGAGTTATTTGTTAAGTTAGTGATCTTGACTTTATTTTGCATACATGCTAGCTGAGCTCCTATACTAAAGGCCAAATTCCTTTTAAGTGTCTTTTCCTCTATGACAGTAGAGTTTCAAACCTGGCAGTGCTGTATCAGATAAGAGGCTGCTCCAAATAGGAAAAACTCTGAAATAGTCCTCATTAAAAAAACGAAGGTTCTGCAGTCACATTGGAAATGGTGGACAGGTAGTTATCCTCCTGCTTTTCTCCCTTCTTAATTTATCTTTCATTCCTTATACTGAAAATAAAAACTGGTAAAGAGTGCTCTCCTTAGGTATTCGTTACTAAGCATGTTCTCCCCCGAATGGCCTTACCCACGTTCCTTTCTCTGGGGCCACAGGCACAGTCTCCTGAATCTACTAGCCTTTCCGTAAAAGATGGGGGAGAAACTTGGCTCAGGGATAAGATGCAGAGGATGTGAGTCTGCAGTGATGGTCAGTAGCAGGGCAATTGTGTTGAAAAACAACCATACCAACAAAACACGTTACACTGCTTATGATTTTAAACCACATTCAAATAGAGTTCAAAGATGAGAGCCAACATCGGAGAGAGCTGGGGTTAAACCTCCTGGGAAGGCTTGAAAAAGCCTTCTCTTCCTCTCTCTTTCCACAGCAGTGTTTCCATTAAAGAGACAATATGAACCCGTCAGTTTCAGCAGAACATCCAAGCCATAATTTGGCTTTTCATGTGTACTTGGGTAGGTTCCAGTTGCCCAAACTACAGCCTGGGCTGCTGCTGCAAAAAAAATCCCAAGGACTCTTTCCTTTGTTGGTGCTTTGCCCCTTGACCTTCTAAAGAGGTCTATCCCGTTGGGAGCATTCCTTACCCTACTTAATATCACAGATTGACAAATGTCAGGAAAAAAAAAAGAACCAGATGGATCATCTCTGGCTGGAAAAAGGTGAAGACAGAGAGGAAGCAAGGAAGCAAGGGGGGGAGGGGGTCTCAAGCAAGCCACCTACGGGCCAGACGTCCTCGGCGTGGTCCCACATTCTCCAAGGTGAGGTCAGTGCGCTGGCTCCGCCTCCCCCTTCCGCAGGAGGAGAGGGCAGGGGGCGGGGTCGGTCACCATCTCACCACCTGGCTGTTGTAGTCCTCCGTGACGGCCCCCTCGGGGTTCCCCTCCTGTCTGGGCCAGCGGTGGCCCCGGTGGTCTCGCTGGAGCCTGCGCTCCCCGCGTCTCCTCTGCCGGTCCCTCTGGCGCTCCAGCTGCTTGGTGCGGTGGTAGCGCTGCTGGAAGAGATCCTTGGCGTACCCGTAGAGCTGCACGTCGAGGAAGTTGAGCTCCTCTATGCGTCGGCGGGCGCCCTCGTTGATCTCCACGTTGGAAGCCCGTGTGATGTTGAACTGCGTGAAGGGGGAGATGAACTTGAGGTTGAATGTCCTCTCAAAGAGAAACTGCGTCTTGCGCTGGAACTCCGTGAGGCCGAAGAACGCCATGTTCTTGAGGTTGCTCTTGGCGCTCTGCAGCAAGATCGCGTTCCTCTCGCTCTCGTTCATGAAAGTCAAGTTGTAGCAGCCCACCAGGCTGAGGTCGGCCAGCATGCGCACCTGGCGGTTGTTGGCCAGGTTGTAGGTGCAGTCCATGAACTCCCGCAGGCTGACCCCGGACCAGTCGTCCCCCGGGTAGCAGGTAGGCAGCTCGTCCGGGGTGGGGCTCCTCCCGTCGCACATGTGGAGGGAGGTTTTCCACGTGGCCCCTCTCTGGACGTGTTTCCACTCGCTCAGGTATCGGGACACTGGATCCCGCAACATGGTGATGTAATAGAAATTCCTGGAAGAGATGAGGGGGAAAGCGTCAGTCCTCCAGAACCACAACCCTGGGAACTCGGGCCTCTGTGGCCTTTATATCAGCACTGAGTCAATGGGCTTGGCTGCCAAATGGTCACCTGAGAATGTCCGGCCAGTGCTCACGTGAGAGGCTGTTAGGCCAATGTTCCTCGCTGAGCATGTATCTATAAACATGCATGCATGGGTTTTCAGTCCCATTTGCTGCGTTTTTCCTTTTGGCTACAGTGTGGGCAGCCAACTCCAGTATTCTTTGCCAGAAGAATTCCATGGACAGAGAAGCCTGGTGGGGTCCATGGGGTTGTGAAGAGTTCGACAGGATTGAGCGACTTTGGCTCACTCACAGTGTGGGGCGGGCTGGGGTTGGGGAAAATAGTTCCTGCCTTAATGCAGTAATTATTCACTGATAAATTACAACCGGCAACAACAACACCTTATTTTTAGAAAACTCACCATGATTATTGAAAGTTACCACCCAAATGATATTTTATCTGATCCCTAAAAGGTAGGTACTTTTGGAGTAGATATTGGGGACTATTTGATAGGGAAATGTACAAGGGGGTTAAAATGATTTATTCCAAAGTCAGGAGACTAGAAAGGGCAAAGTGGAAAGCCAAGTCTCCTTAATATTTTTTGGGTTAAAAGGTAGGTGGGGTAGGGGAAAGATGTGTTGTATGGAGACTAATATTTACTGAGCACTTATTTTTTGCTGGAAACTGGACTAGGTACTTTGTGAGTACTGGCACAGATAACCTTCAACATAACCTGTAAAATGGGTTTTATCATGACTTAAAAAAAAACCAAAAACAAAACAAACAAACCTGAGAACACAGAGGTGAAAAACAGCCCAAGATCCTAGAGCAAATGAAAACTTGAACTGTGATAAAATTTAGGCCAATTTGATTTCAAAGCTTCTGTGCTTTCTTGGGCAGCAACTTTTAAAAACAAAAAATGTAACTAATTTTTATTGAATGCCTATTAATTGTCAGGTGCTGTGGTTCTTACACTCATAGGTGTCATCTCATCTAATGGCACCTAATGGAACACAGAGAAGAGATAACATTTTATAAACGGTTAGCTTCAGAATGATTAGGTAAAGATCAGGGTACAACTGGCTCAAAAGGACAAGAGAGATGTGAAGAGGCCAGAAGGGATTTGGAAAATCGACAGAGAAAGACACAGCAGTTGGCATTAGAGAAAAGCAAATATTGATTCCAAGTCAGGAAAATCCTTCTCATCATTTGAGCAGCTGCCAATGGAGTGGGCTGCCCACCCCACCTCTGGCACCAGGAGTGACACTCAGGGTTTGCCCCGGGCAGACAAAAACATCTCTGAAAAGTTCTGAAAAGAACACTGCTTCCCCTGACGATCTAAACTGTACTAAAAAAAACTTTATAGCTAGTAAAAGTAGTGACAAAAATAAGGAATTGAAGTGTTAGTCACTCAGTCATGTCTGACTCTTTGCGACCCCCATGGACTGTAGCCTGCCAGGCTCCTCTGTCCATGAAATTCTCCAGGAAAGAGTACTGGAGTGGGTAGCCTATCCTTTCTCCATGGGACCTTCCCAATCCAGGGATTGAACCCGGGTCTCCCACATTGCAGGCTGATTCTTTACCACCTGAGCCACCAGGGAAGCTGGCACTCTGTACTCTTTTTTATGCTGCTTTTAAAAAAGGAATTGAGGTATACGTAAAAGAATACATTTACTGTATTCAGTTATTTTGAATGTCTAGCCAGACAGTTTTGAAATGTGCTGAAGAAACTGTGGTGTTGGAGAAGACTCTTGAGAATTCCTTGGACTGCAAGGAGATCAAACCAGTCCATCCTAAAGGAGATCAGTCCTGAATATTCATTGGAAGGACTGATGCTGAAGCTAAAGCTCCAATGTTTTGGCCACCTGATGCAAAGAACTGACTCGTTGGAAAAGACCCTGATGCTGGGAAAGATTGAGGGCAGGAGGAGAAGGGGAGGACAGAGGATAAGATAGTTGGATAGCTTCACTGACTTGATGGACATGAGTTTGAACAAGCTCTGGGAGTTGGCGATGGACAGGGAAGCCTGGTGTGCTGCAGTCCATTGGGGTCACAGAGTTGGACACGGCTGAGTGACTGAACTGAACTGAAAGAAAATCCAAAATCTTAAGTAATACTCTCATCCCTTTAAATCAGAAAGAAGAATGTACTGAAACCAGCAGAGAAAGGCCAGCCTGAGCCCTGCTTTGCCAATCACCATTTTTACATTACTCTGTTGTCTTTCCTGATCACAGATTGACAATTCCATCAGTGGGGGGAAATTTCCCAAAAGGTCTGAAGGGAAAGTTGAAAATGACTGACATCGTTTCTGGGCTCCACAAGGAAATGCTGACAATAAAGATTTTCAGGATATTATATGGTTGAATGTTATATGACATGTCATTATTAATCCTGCTTTGGTCCTGTGTTGAAATTTGTTCACATTTCGGTTCTACAAGCAGAGACTTATTTTTATTCGACAATTATGTAATAAATATATAAACACAATGATGATGATGGTGGTTATAATGTAACTTAGGTGAGTTAAGGAACACAGACTCCTCAGGACAGAACACCTTCAATCAGAGAGATCTTTGCTTGGACAAATAAGATCACAAATGGGAAATTTATAATTTTTCTGGTTAGTTGGATAAAATGGAAAACGCACAAAAAAGGATTTAAATGAAAAATATGACAATCAATTGACAAGACTTAGCACCATTTATGTGTCTCAAATTTATACACAATCCAAATTTTTAAAATAATCATAAAAGCTGTGAGATTTTAGGGCTGAGGATGACAAATGTTTATGGCAAAAAGGGTTAACTGGAACCAGCTGCTGGAATCTGAGAAGCTGTGTCTCACTTTGGAAAACTTGCCAAAGAATTCCCAGTGTCTTTGTTCCATCGGAAATGCACATGGTCTCCAAGCTTACTGAAACTAGCTTACACTTAAAATGGTCTTGGCTTCAAATTTTATTCAATGTAACACTACCTTGAAACAATGATTAGCCAAATTGTTAGGGTGATGTTTATACAAGTAAAATCATTCTCAAATGTCTGCAGGTTCTACCAGCCAAATAGGTCAGGGGTCCATTTGTAAGTAAGACTAACTCTGACATCAAAACACAAAAATGTACTACTGCGACATTCATACTGATAGTACAGAGTTGTCCCCTCCATGGTTCTGGAGCCAAGTGCCTGAAAGCATTTGGGTATTAGAGTCAGACATATTCTCCTGTATGCTTTGTTCCGTTCAATCCTGCAAAGCAGTCATGGTAGAAAGCTAAAAACAATAGGATTGAAGAACATCCAACTATTGAAGGAAAAAAAAATCACAATTTGATTCATCAAATCATTTTTTCTCATTTCTATTTTTTTCTGTACTTTCATTTGTTTTTCTACTCTCAGCCAGAAAACTTCAAGGTCACTGATGAAATGACATTCACCTCCAGGCCACAGGTCCAGCCTCATATGTACAAGCTTCACTCCAGTTTCATGAATCTCCTCCCTACTCCCAAATAATGGAAACTCATTTTCTTCTGCTCCTGCTCAATTCAGTTTCTAAAGAAAATTCTTAAAAAAAGCTGAATATTTTATTTTTAAAATTTTATATTAAAGTATAGTTGGCTAACAATGTTGTCCTAGTTTTAGGCATATAGCAAGATGATTCAGTTATGCATAAACATGTATTTATTCTTTTTAAAATTCTTTTCCCATTTAGGCTATTACAGAACATTGAGCAGAGTTCTCTGTGCTATACATTAGGTCCGTGTTGATAATCTATTTTAAATATAGCAGCGTGCACATATCAATCCCAAATTCCCAATCTATCCCAATCTAAAGAAGATTCTTAAAAATACCCTAAAATCTGCAACTTTCCTTTTCAAGCCTTCCTTGTTCAATAGCACAATGGAGGGCAAAACAGAGATCAGAGAAGGACAAGCAAACTCCCCAGGAGAGGCTGTGTGGCCACGTGCAGAGGTCTTCACAGAACCCAGTCCCTTTTGACTCAGTCCCCTAAACAGAGGCAGAGCTTCATCTGTTCAAACACTTAAACACTATTTGACCTGTTAAACACTTTTCAGTTAAACTCTCCCCAGATTTTGGAAACATTAACAAGTAAACTATTATTTTCTCCCTTCACCTACCTATTCACTCACCTAGGAATCCTCCAAGCATTAATTGAGCCCCCAATTTTTTGCCAAGCACTGGCTTCCCAGGTGGCACTAGTGGTAAAGAACCTGCCTGTTAATGCAGCATATGTAAGAGACACGGGGTTCAATTCCTGGGTCAGGAAGATCCCCTGGAGAAGGCATGGCCATCCACTCCAGTATTCTTGCCTAGAGGATACCATGGACAGAGGCGAGTCTGGTGGGCTATGGTCCGTAGACTTGCAAAGAGTTAGACATGATTGAATTGACTTAGCACACACGTGCACACGGGGCTAGGCAGCAGGGACCCCAAGATCACCAAGACATGGTCCTCAAGGAGACCTCAGGCACCCAGGGGTTTTGGTAAAGTGGGACAGAAGCTAACCACCAAGTTAAGGGACTGTTCTGCCAGTCTCCCTGGATCAGAAAGATCCCGAGGACAGAGACTTTGTCTTAATGACAGCTTGCTGCCTGCAGATTTCCTGTTTGCCACCTGCCTCTTTGAGAGTTTGGACACATTCATGTAAGAATGTCTGAAAAGCAATTACAGCTCTTTAGAATAATTATTCTTGTGAGCCCAGGGTAAAGATGGCATAGCCTTGTGTACTCAGGAAACTTAGGGCTCTTTGGTTAGTTCAGTGATCATTTCAGCTGATGATTGTTATAGAACCCATCATGGCTTACTACTGGAGAAGGCAATGGCACCCCACTCCAGTACTCTAGCCTGGAGAATCCCAGGGGCGGGGGAGCCTGGTGGGCTGCCATCCATGGGGTTGCACAGAGTCAGACACGACTGAAGCGACTTAGCAGCAGTAGCAGCATGGCTTACTATAGTGCAAAGACTAGGAACATGTGCTCGGCTATAAGGTAATCCTGTTAAAAAATTCAAAATACGGCGCAAGGACAGGACTGCCTTCCCTCAGTCTTTGAGTTTTCCTTTGCTCATTTGCATCCTGCTCATCTTTCCTGGCCCAGCTCAAGCCTCATCTCCATCTCCCCTGACTTTGCCAGCCTTGAGGGTTTACTGCATCACTTACTGCACTTTTAACATGCGTATGAAAGTCCTGTTCACATCTCCCCTTTAAGTTCCTTTTTGATAACTGGACCTTAGGCCTGGTGCCCCACAGCACCTCCACAAAGTCCTGCTCACTGCAGATATTCAGTAAATGATGCTGTGGAAAAGAAATGACCTTCAAAGGAGATAAGTGGATCCTAATGACTAAGGTTAATATTGCCTTTGACAAAGAGGCCCTTCTTTTTTCCCCTAAAAACTAATCCGATACTATTTTTGAACACCCAAAATATGTGAAAAGAGTAAAAAGACATAAAATCTTCTAATCCATCCATCATTCAATCATGATGGTTAATATGCAGAGAGAGTCATGAGAGACTTTAGGTAAAAGGCAGAATTTCGTATACCAGATAAGTATTAGAAATGAGATTTTTAAAATGCTAAACTTAGTAGTTTTCTTCCCTTCTGCTTTAAGAACCTGTGTTTCACCAAGCAGTTTATTGTATTTACAATTGCTCATTTCTTTAATTAGCAAGTCATTTAATTAACATATGGCTTATTGAGGGTTTGTGTGTGTGTGCGTGTGCGTGTGTGTGTGTGTGTGTGTATGTGTGTAAGGAGCTGCTCTAGGAAATGTAGAGAATTAAAAAAAAGAATAAAATGGCCTCAAAGTGTTATAAGTGTAAGAGTGGTAAATTAGAAAAAAGAAAGAAGGCATTGATTAGCAAGTCATGGAGATAAGGAGTGGACAAAGAATACTTCGGAGAATATTTCAGTAGGTACAGAGAGCAGCGTGGCCTGATGAGACCAGCAAGTTCATGTTGTGCATTTCACTGAACATTTGCTAATAAATGAATGAATGAAAAGAGGGACGTAAGCTCCAACTTATTGGAAAAGACCCTGATGCTGAGAAAGATGGAAGGCAGAAGAAGAGGGCAGCAGAGGCTGAGATGGTGGGATGGCAGCACTGAATGGACATGAGTTTGAGCAAACTCCAGGAGATGGTAAGGAACAGCGAAGCCTGGTGTGCTGCATGAATGGGGTCGCAAAAAGACGGATATGACTTGGCGACTGAACAACAACAATTGGAACGGGGGCTTCCTCAGTGGCGCTAGTGGTAAATAACCCATGGTTTTGTTCCCTGGGTCAGGAAGATCCTCTGGAGGAGGGTATGGCAACCCACTCCAGTCTTCTTGCCTGGAAATCCTCATGGACCGAGGACCCTGGCGGGCTACAGTCCATGGGGTCACACATGACTGAAGCGACTTCGCATGCATGCAAGCAAACTGGAACAGGATGCTGAGGCCAATTTGTCATGAGTTCTGCATGCACCTGTGAATTGCTAAAATAGGAAAAGTGTTGACGTGGGAAGCTTCACGGAGCAACAGAGTTTATGGGGGACAAAAGTAGGCAGAGACCAGGAAAGACATTGGACAGCCCTGGTGAGAGGCCAGCAAGGAAGAACCCAGAACTATGGGCACTGATGAGAAAGAATCAAGGATGAATTATAGAACTATCATATGCTCCACCTTCACCGTTCATTCCCCTTCCTCAGTCAGTGTTCTCTAAACCACCTTTTCCTCCTTCGTACGTCCTTCTTCCCTCTGTCTAATCCTTCTAATCCTTCATTTCAGTTCTGTGTTGCAAAAGAGGCAGCAGAGGTATGCACTCAGAAATGGTGAAGCGAGGAGTAGAAGGCCCTGGAATCACCGTGCCTGTGCTGATTAAAAAATATTCCCTTTCATGAGGTTATGACATGCCTATCCAATAAGAACACATTTGAAGGAACGTATAAAATGCCAGGTTCAAGACTGAAGGTGGGAGGAGAAGGGGACGACAGAGGATGAGATGGTTGGATGGCATCACCGACTCAAGGGACATGAGTTTGAGTAAATTCCAGGAGTTGGTGATGGACAGGGAGGCCTAGCGTGCTGCAGTCCACGGGGTCTCAAAGAGTCAGACACGACTGAGCGACTGAGCTAACTAACAGTGAGGGTTAATAAGCATATTCCTTGCACCACCAACTTAATGCTTGTAAAATCAAGCAAAACAGTTAATATCGCCACAATCCACAGTTCAAAGCATTCATAGAATCCAGCTCAACTAGATACTCCTCCCTTCAACCTCCTGTGATGTCCTAAGAAGGTATCCCCTCCCCCAACCCTACCCCAGAAACCTGTGCTGCTCAAGCTTTTATTTTCATTCTGGTGGCCAGGGAATATCTTATCCCTTGAGCTAGCTTTATACATCACTCATCCTTCAGCCTTCAGAGCATCTGATACATGACCTTGTACATCCTAGGTGTTCAGCTGTTCAATGTTGATGGAATTCATAAACAGATACATTTTATCAGCCACCATTTTAGGAATGCTGATGGTGATTGTCGCCAGGAAACTGAACTTGTTTGTGCCTTAACCTGCAGAAGTAGCCCAGGCTAATGATTTCCCTTAGCCTAGTCCATGGGGTCGCTGAGAGTTGGACACGACTCAGTGACTTCACTTTCACTTTTCACTTTCATGCACTGGAGAAGGAAACGGCAACCCACTCCAGTGTTCTTGCCTAGAGAATCCCAGGGACANTCTTGCCTGGAGAATCCCAGGGACAGCGGAGCCTGGTGGGCTGCCGTCTATGGGGTCGCACACAGTCGGACACGACTGAAGAGACTTAGCAGCAGCAGCAGCAGCAGCAGCAGCAGCAGACCTTATGAAATGTATGAGCAATAATCAATTTCTCCTCCTCCCTCTTGTCCTACAGACTTTTATTTTGAAACCTATTGTCCTATGTGTAAGTTGCTTCAGTCGTGTCTGACTCGGTGATCCCATCGACGGCAGCCCACCAGGCTCCCCCGTCCCTGGGATTCTCCAGGAAAGAACACTGGAGTGGGTTGCCAGTTCCTTCTCCAATGCATGAAAGTGAAAAGTGAAAGGGAAGTCGCTCAGTTGTGTCCGACTCCTAGCAACCCCATGGACCGCAGCCCACCAGGCTCCTTCGTCCATGGGATTTTCCAGGCAAGAGTACTGGAGTGGGGTGCCATTGCCTTCTCTGCTTTCTGTTTAAATTTTTCCAATGTTGTGTTGATTTCTGCTGTACACCAACGTGAGTCAGCCATAATTATACATATATATCCCCTCCTGGTTAAGCCTGGCTCCCCTACCTATAAGGTGGCCTTGAGGACATTAAAGGAGCTCTTTGGTCCTCAGCAGGGAGCAAGCACAGATGACCAGTCCATCCTGAACACAAGCTGCTGTTGTAACTGACTGGGACCCCATGGGACCTTCGGGCATGGGGGACAGGGTTTCCCCTATATCTTCCGCTTTAGCTCCTCTCTGAAGTACCTGTGTTGTTTACTTGCTAAGTCGTGTCTGACTATTGAGACCCCATGGACTGTAGTCCACCAGGCCCCTCTGTCCAGAGAATTTGATGGTATCTGATGCACATTTCCTGTGTTGTTTTACAGATGTAAACAACCTCCCCTTCTCCAGCCAGTGGAAGATGCTAACTACTTGATGACCTTAACGGGCTTCCCTGGTGGCTCAGAGGTTAAAGCATCTGCCTGGAATGCAGACCAGGGTTTGATTCCTGGGCTCGGAAGATCCCCTGGAGAAGGAAATGGCAGCCCACTCCAGGCACTCACAGGAGTTAACTTTATCAGTCTTTAGGTTCCAGAAGGCCTGGGGCTATGTACTTAAGGTCATCAAAGTCATTCAGTCGTGTCCAGCTCTTTTCGACCCCATGGACTGTAGCCTACCAGGCTCCTCCCTCCTCCTTCCATGGGATTCTCCGGGCAAGAGTACTTGCTACAGGCTACAGTCCATGGGGTTGCAAAGAGTCAGACAAGACTGAGCGACTTTGATGACCTTAAGTACATAGCCCCAGGCCTTCTGGAACCTAAAGACTGATAAAGTTAACCCCTGTGACCCGCCCTGCTGCCTCACCATCAGCCAATCAGAGAGCTGTGCACCAGCTGATCACAGACCCTGTGACCCCCCCCTTACCTCCTCACCTGACCTCCGCACCTGGCTTTTAAAAGTCCTTTCCATGCCAAGTTGCTTCAGTTGTGTCAGACTCTTTGCAACTCTATGGATTCTAGCCCTCCAGGCTCCTCTGTCTATGGGATTCTCCAGACAAGAATACTGGAGAGGGTTGCCATGCCCTCCTCCAGGGAATCTTCCCAACCCAGGGATTGAACCTGTGTCTTTTATGTCTCTCGCATTGGCAGGTGGGGGTTCTTTACTGCTGAGCCACCCTAAAAATCCTTTGCCGAAACGCTTTGGGGAATCCGGAGCTTTTTAGGTCAGGAGCCACCCGTCTCATCCCTTTGCAGGGCCCTGTGATAAACCTTTCTCGGCTCCAGACTCCTCCATTTCAGTTTGTTTGGCCTCACTGTACTTCGGGCACGTGAACTTGTGTTAACAATGTGTGCATTTTTAAAACGTGAAACTTCGGTCTCCCACCCTGCTATGCTGTGCGCAGGAGTCATTTTCCAAATGCTCAGAATGGAATTAATTTCTTGACTCTCTTTAGAGCGGCAGGCTCATTATGGACCGCCCATTCTTCATTATCTCAGTGGACTATTATCTGCACTGTTCTGTATCTGATAGGGGGAATCGCAGCACTTAGAGCTTGGCAATCAGAATGCCCTTTGACACAGTGATGAAAAGGCCTTTGATTCCAGCCTTGAAAACAAATTAAGGGATTTAAGAATGATGTTCTAAGCAAATGGGAAATTGGGAACGATGATTGTTAAGTGTTGTACTAAAGAACTCTCGGGGGCTGACAATGGCGTCCGTCAGAGCCATTGGTTCTAAGGATGTCCGGCATTGTGATGAGAAAATGGGAACATTCACATATCCTTATCTCTCCCCACACACAGAAACCACGCGTTCCCCGACCCAGCTGCCGTCACCTCCTCCCTGAGGGTGACTTACTTACAAAGCAGCCAGACCCTTTTGACTGAGGGATTTTTATCGGACTTATTACCCAAAGATCTTGACTCTTTTCAGTTGGGAGGATGTTGGGGAGAGGAAAGCCCATAGCACTTCCCTCCAAAGGAGAAGGCTCTGTGTCTTCTTTTTCCCAGGGTACCTGGTAACATTAAAGGGAGAATATTTTGGAGGTAGCTGGTCTTTCTTTCTCTTTTTTTTTTTTTAAAATCATTGACCCCCCCATGCCTAACCCCAGTTAGAAATGCAGTACATTGCCATTATGGAAAATATGAGCAATGAAAAACCATAAAAATAAGAGAAGAGAGTGAAAATTACTTAGAATCACATCACTAGGATATAACCATAGTTAAATATATATTTCTTTTACAGATTTGAGATCATACTGTACATTGTATTTTTAACAAGTATTTAGAATTTAAAAGGGCTTTCCAGGTGGTTCAGTGGTAACGAATCTTCCTGCCATTGCAGGAGACACAGTTTTGATTCCTGGGTTGGGAAGATTCCCTGGAGGAGGAAATGACAACCCACTCCAGTATTCTTGCCTGGGAAATCCCATGGACAGAGGAGCCTGGAGGGCTACAGTCCATGGGGTCGCAAAGAGTTGGACACAACTGAACAACTGACCAAAACCTTAAAAATATGAGGGGAATGTATTTTCCATTTTATTTAATGTTCTTCCATAGGAGCATAGTGTTCCAAATACGGATATACCTTAATTTATGTGACCAAGCTCCCAGTTTTGGACAAATAAGCTGATTCTATTTGGAGTGGGGGCTACTAGAGACAATAATCTGATAAACTCCTTAAACCATAAATATCTGGGCAGAGAATAAATGGCTAGAATTTCTGGCTGGCTTCCTAGGTGGCTCCAGCGGTAAAGAACCTTTCTGCCAGTGCAGGAGACAATGGAGACTGGTTCGATCCCTGGGTCAGGAGGATCCCCTGGAGAAGGAAATGCAAACCCACTCTAGTGTTCTTGCCTAAAGAATCCCATGGACAGAGGAGCCTACTGGGATACGGTCCATGTGGTTGCAAAGAGTCAGACACGACTGAAATGATTTAGCATGCAGAATTTCTGAGTCAAGAGAATTGCCCCCATTGGCTTCCCTAATAACTGAGTTGGTAAAGAATCTGCCTGCAATGCAGTAGACCCTATTTTAATTCCTTGGTCTAGAAGACCTGCTGGAGAAGGGATAGGCTACCCACTCCTGTATTCTTGGGCTTCCCTTGTGGCTCAGCTGGTAAAGAATCTGCCTGCAATGCAGGAGACCTGGGTTCTATCCCTGGGTTAGGAAGATCCCCTGAAGAGCGGAAAGGCTACCCACTCCAGTATACTGGCCTGGAGAATTCCATGGGCTGTATAGTCCATGGGGTTGCAAAGAGTCACACACAACTGAGCGACTTTCACTTTCATTCACTTTTCATAATCAAAATGCTGAAGTATAGCCAACCACAGTCAGCAGAGCCAAGGACAGAGCCATTCTGTGTGACCTGACATCATGGGGCATTTGGGGACAAGTTCATCTGAAAGTAGAGGAAAAGCCATGAAACAGGCTCCTGGCTCTGCCCTCTCCCAGCTGGGCCAGGAAAGACGCCCTGTTCAGATCAGAAGCCTAAAAGATGGACATCCTAGGACAGCCAAATGGGGTTTGTGATGTGGTGCTGAGGAAACATTCTTCCAAAAAGATTTATTTATTTTACACTTAATGAGCAGCTGGAATATCAAGTTAGAGGCTAAACATTTGTGGAATCAAATCCCACTCATCAACACTGCAGCTATATTAAAGCCGACATCTAGATCAGAAAGAGGGAAGTTCCTCACCCGATTATATTCAGAACCAGTACTTCTGGACACAGCCTCCCTCTTGTGATGGAGCTTTCCTGCAAGTCTAGGTATCAGCAGGGCTTCCCAGATGGTGCTGGTGGTAAAGAACCTACTTGCCAACACAGGAGACATAAGAGACATGGGTTCAATCCCTGGGTTGAGAAGATCCCCTGGAGGAGGGCATGGCAACCAATCCCAGGATTCTTGCCTGGAGAATCCCAGGGCAGAGGAGCCTGGTGGGTTACGGTCCGCAGGGTTACAAACAGTCGGACCCAAATGGAGTGACTTAGCACAGCTATCAGCCAACTTTAATAATGGGAAACTGCACATGTCACTAAACCAACCAAACAAAAGCACAAAATAAGAGATTTTTGGAAGATACCAGTCATCGGTCATTTCTCTAAGAGGAATAGTCAACACCCCCACCCAGTTCGCCAGAAAAAAGAAGGTAGAATTTCTCACTACGATGCCATTTTAAATCTTGTCACATGGCTTCTTTGTATTGACACAAATCCTGGGAGCCTCAGACTCACGAAAATGCCATGATTTTCAGGTGCTTCTCATATTTGCTTTCAGTTTCCCCCAAGTGGCCGCTGCAAGAATAAATTTCAGGGAATGCATGTTCCAGGGACGTGTTTCTGCTATCTTGCTGAGTACAGTTCCTCCCAGTACAGTTTGAGATGTGCCAGGGAGGGTCCTGCTCTCATGCATTATTCAGGGACTTCTGTGATTGTTTGGTTCAGAGGCACCCTGTTTTGCTCTGCCGCACTGGGGCTTGGGCAGGAGGAGTTCTCTAGGCTCTGTGCTCTGCTCTGCAGAGCTGTGGTTTATGCATGCGGGCATCCACCTGAAGCCTGGAGCAGCCCCGGAGTGAGATAAGGCCCAATTCAATCTCAGGCGCAGCTCTAATCCCCAGCCGGGCAACGCGGAACACCAGATAGTGCACTCAGATTGTGTTATGAGGCCACGCGTGTTCAGTCGTGCTCGCTCTTTAGTTAATTTCTCAGGCACTGCTTTTAGGGAATGTGGGAATTTCCCAGTAGCAGCGAGGCAGTGTCTTCATTGTCATTGTTTTTTAGCAGCTGATTTGGAAAAGAAAAAAGAAGTCAATCAGGGTATTCCTTCAAAGTCAAGGCATGCATTTTGATATTTAGGTTTATAGCTTCCAGCTTGGGGACAGGTTTTCCTAAAACATTGCAAGAACCAAAAATTAAATCGCCTGTGTCCAGATTTTGCTATGTTCTTCCATGAAAGAGTCTTTCATGTTAGCATTTTCCTAGATTCTGGTTATCAGGTCTGGGCAATCATTTTTAACATGTTTAACAAAATACTTAAGAGAGTGCCGCCTGATTCCTTCCCCTGCCAGTTCTCAAAGAAAGTGCCTTGAAGGTCATCCCCCAGGCAACAATTTTTTTAAAAAGACTTTTTGATGTGGACTGTATTTAAAGCCTATTGAATTTATTACAACATTATTTCCAAATGGAAAAATAAAATATGTTTTGTTTTCTGACCACGAGGGATATGGGATTTTAGCTCTCCAACCAGGGATTGAACTTGCACCCTCCCACCTCACCGCTGCCCCCCCCACCCGAAATTGTAAATCAAAGTCTTAACCACTGGACCACCAGGGAAGTGCCCCCTCCAGGTAATGACTAAAAACAAGCTAAATGGAAAACATGGAAAGTTCCATGTGAAACAAAAATTGTTATTAATAGCAATAATAATAATGGATAACATTTACTGAGTACATACTATATCAGAGTGAAAGTCACTCAGTCGTGTCCTACTCTTTTAGACCTCGTGGCCTATACAGTCCATTCTTCAGGCCAGAATACTGGAGTGGATAGCCTCTCTCTCTCTTCTCCAGATGATCTTCCCAACCTGGGGATAGAACCCAGGTCTCCCACATTGTAGGTGGATTCTTTACCAGCTGAGCCACAAGGGAAGCCCATTATATCAAAGTACAGTTCTAAATGCTTTATTTATTAAAATGAAAATTAAAATTTTTATTGAATTTAAAAATCTAATGTATTTATTGGAAACAAAATTGGTACTAATAGCCATCATAATAATGGACAACATTTATTGAGTGTGCACTATGTCCAAGAACATTTCTAAGTACTTCTATTAATCCCAAGTGGCGCTAGTGGTAAAGAACCTGCCTTCCAATGCAGAAGACATAAGAGACGTGGGTTCATCCCTGGGCTAGGAAGCTTCCTTGGAGGAGGGCATGGCAACCCACTCCAGTATTCTTGCCTGGAGAATCCCATGGACAGAGAAGCCTGGCGGCCTACAGTCCATGGGATCACAAAGAGTAGGACACGACTGAAGCGACTTAGCACGCGTGCATGCACTGATCATGTAGCTCAACCCTCTGAGTTACACAGGCTTTTAGATGATGTCTGACATTTCATAAAATGATGGGAGTTCCGACAATCTCCTCCATCATCTTGTGTCAGGCTGTTGTAGAGATGCTTTGTGACTTAATGCATCGATGGTCTGGGCTTTTGTTGAAGTCAAAGCTCCGAAAGCAAAATTAGCATCTTATGGTGAGGGATCTGTGTTTGCCTGTGGGTAGATGGGAGTGAGGCAGCACACTGCAGGGCCAGGGAGACAGGGGCAGCAGGCTCCTCTCGGGGTCAGAGGTCAGCTACTCAGAACTTCGGAGCAGTCCTAAACACAGTTTTCCTGAGTTCAGCACACCCTCTCAACCCTGTAAAAAATTCACACTTGAGTAAAGGATATTAGAGACAAGGGGGAATTTACTGCAGTTCCATTCATTTCTTTTTTCTTCTTTTACCATTTTTTTTTCTATTAACATCTAGTTCATTTACAATGTTGTGTTAGTTTCTGCTGAACAGCAAAGTGATTCAGTTAAACAGATATATACATTCTTTTTTTATATTCTTTTCCATTACGGTTGATCGTAAGATATTGAATATAGTTCCCTGTATCACTCCCAAGTAACCTGGAAGACAAAAGCTGTAGTCATCTCAGGACAATAAAGCGTGGTTAGAAATAGCCATGCAAGAGAATTCAGATGAAGCCAAAGCTCCTGCAATGCCATAGTTCTTTTTCTGTTTTTTAAAATAGGTCTTTTGAAACACAATGCTACAAAGGTGTTCAAAAAAGGTTCTGGAATCCTGATGCTGGCTGTTCTGACACCTTTATTCAGCAAGAGAAGATTCAAGAAAAGTACAAGTCAAGCTCAACCATTGGGATAAAACATTAGCAAACAATTTCAAACATGTTGGGAACATCACCTAAGGTGCCATGGAAAGAAAATAGGTTTGAAGTTAGAAAGATATGGGTTTCAATATCAGGCCCACTTCACATTTGATGTGAGCTGGTTAGCGTATATATATATATATGACCTCTAGGAGGCTTATTGTGAGCTGGTTAGCGTATATATATATATATGACCTCTAGGAGGCTTATTGTTCTCATCTAAAGAGCCAGGGTATAAATGCTTACCTCATAGGATTGAGGAAATTAATGATTAAAATAATGACTATAGAAAGTCCAGCAGTAGCTGCTGCATAGCAGACCCTCAACATAAGTCCACACTCTCCGCTTCAAAAGCTTCCCTTCTTCCATGGATATCAGAGCTTCAGAAGCTACCCAATACAGTGAAATTTTAAATATTAAACAAGCTGTGTTAATAATTTAAAAAATAGCTGATAGTGCTTTTCTATTTGTATAACATACTTAGGGTTTTCCAAACACTTTCCTCATCCATTATTTCACTTGATTCTCAGTACAAAATTGTGTCCGAGGCAGGATTTACAGATGAGGGAACTGATGCTCGCAGATATGAAAGGATGTTCCCGAGCTCAAACAACTAGTGGAGCTGAGACTTGTTTCCTCTTCAGCTACGAGACAAGTTTATTTACTTACCTAAAAGTATTTATTGATTATGTATTTGATGCTAAACACTATGTTAGATTCTTGGGGTCTAATGGTCCACAAGCCGCAGCCTGACCTCAATAGCTGACTGTGAAGTTGTCTTATTTTGTGCTAGTGTAGTTAAGAGTCAGAAAGAAATTATGATATTAGCTCATTATTCTGTGTTTAAGGATTCCACTGGTTTGTACATTAGCTCATGTTCTCTTTGAAAACCCACTGAAAATGGAGAACCAGAAGAAATACTAGGATATGGATGGCTTTGTGCGTGTATTCTCAGTCGTGTCTGATGTTTTATGACCCCATGGACTGTAGCCCACCAGGCTCCTCTGTCCATGGGATTTCCCAAGCAAGAGTAATAGACTGGGTTGCCATTTCCTCCCTCCGGGGGATCTTCCTGATCCAGGGATCAAACTTGCATCTCCTGTGTCTTCTGCATTACCGGTGGATTCTTTACCATTGAGCTACCAGGGAAACCGGGATACACCTTCAGGTAATATTTGAAGTTGTGGGGGAAAAGTCATTCTGGAATAATAAATTATTGTTTCTATGTAGGCAGTTTTGTGGACTTCTGTTTGGAGGCACTAATATGTGGTGGTTTGTCCTTTTGGGGCGCCATAGCCACTGACGATCTTTGGTTGGAGCAGGGGTCCATGGACTGTTAGGAACCTGGCCTCACAGCAGGACCTGAGTGGCTGGCAAGTGAGCGAAACTTTGTCTATATTTACTGATATTCCTCATCGCTCACAATACTGCCTGAGCTCTGTCTCCTTTCAGATCCACAAGGGCATTTTGGCCAGTTGTATAATTATTTCCTTATACATCACAGTGTAATAATGGAAATAAAGTGCAGGATAAATGCCATGTACTTGAATCATCCCCAAACCATCTCCCTGCCCCCTGCCCCCCAGTCTGTGGAAACATTGTCTTCCTTGAGATCAGTCTGTGAGGATGGCTGTGTTAGAGGACTGCAAAATAGTGATTATATAATCATATACTTTTTTATTCAAATATTAGCTGCCATGCTTCTATAAAGGCAAATTCTCCCAACCTCCGTAAACTATGGGATCCTCCGAGGTAGGTGAATGTCTGACTCATTCTGTGTACTGGTTTGCAAAATAATAGCTTGCTTGCCTAGAATCCTTCAAAAGGGCTTTTTGTTGATGCTGCTTGTTTGCTTTCATATCATTATGAGCTCATGAATCTAAACATATTAAATGAGTTTCAGTACACTGAAGTCATTATTCTTACTGATGTTCAAATTATCTAATTTTTGATCAGTAGAAACTTATGAAAAATGCAACCTGAACCCCCTGGGTGCAACCCCTGTAGCCATGTATGTGTCTTCTTAAAGGACCTTGCACCAAAGATCAAGAAAGATGGTGTTAGAGATGGACATTTTCTGCAGGTCCTTATGAACGGAATGGTTTCTGCTCAGCATCTCATCCTGGCCAGTATTACCTGCACACCAGTCTCCTTTCTTCGCTCCCCATCAAGCCAGGCAACTGCAATTTGTGTTCCTTACACCTATGCATTGAAGGGGACATGGACCAGATGCCACCTTTAACTTTCATATGTCCTATCAAGGCCCAGACACCAGAGGTTTTCTCTTTCATTTTTCTTCTTAAGCTCACATGCATGGCATTTTCCTTGGCGCTTGGAACAAAAGGCAGGGCAAGTGATTCATTTGTGACCAGATGCTAGTGTCACGATATACGCTAATCTAGGAGAAACCAAATGATGCTGCAGGAAATAAAGCAGAGCCCTAATGAGGTTTTCACCAAAATCCACGTATTCACAATAAGAGCCTGAGTTCCTTCCGGAAGCCCAGCTGACTACGTGGATACTCGCTGGCATCTTTCAGCTACTCAGCCACGGTGCATTCCAAAGCATGGCTGTAATTCTGCCTAATTAATAACACAAAGACCGAAATGCAGAAAAAAATACATGCAGGCTCATTTAAACCTCCCAGAAAGAAAATCAATTGGCTCTGTCTAAACTTTGCCTGGGGTGACCCTTCATCAGTTGAAGTGCAGAGCACAGTGGCCTGAAACTGCAAGTATTTTTTCTTCAGGCATCATGAAGCCTCAGACAGGAAATAAATTTCAGTCTTCATTTCTTAGAGATTTTAAAACACTCAAACAAGGATTCTTATTTTCCCACCTTCCTCTGCTATATGTAAGTCAGGGATAATAAGCTTTAAGATGTTCAAAAATAATGTAGCTTGGAGCTATGCTAGAGATGGCTTCTACCTTTGTGCAATCAATACCTGGATTAAAAATCAGAGGCAGTATCCTGTAAGAAATGGAATAACATAACCGCAACTCCCTTGCTTTGGGAACTTCCCCAAACATATCGCCTCTGCATTTATTATTTCTCTTGGTGATAAGAATCTGAGTTTAAGAATCATAAAAAAAAAGAAGTAGCCTGTCCTTTTAACGTTGACACCAGCTACCATCTCTGCATCCTCTGTTGAAATGATGTGGAATATGCTAACATTAATCTAAAAAAAAATTCCAAACTCTAGAGCAAGCAAACAAATGTAACCGAGAAGAAAGAAGGGGGGATGAATGAACGAAAAAGAGCAACAATAAACCAGCTCAAAGCTTTTCATCCAGTTTTCAGGTTAGGTTTATGACAGCCACAAGAGGGCTCTCAAATCTTTCCAAATGCAAGGTAAGTGCTGAGAGATGTTTTCCTAGTAATTAATTTCCACAAATCAATATTACCTATTAATGTCCATTATAGAGACAAGCTTCTGACTTCTGACACTTTACACTCAAGTTAAAGAGAGACTTTTCTTATAAAAATTCTAGGGGCCCTCAGTGATTGTACGTCAAAACCAAAAATGAGTTGCACCTGTGATTTCCTGTGTCTGCTCTAGCATGAAAATTCCCAACACTGCAAATTTCATCAAAGGTTAAAACTGAATTTGAAGCACTGTGTATATAATGGAATACATTGACCTCCAGTGGATTTTAAAGGCTATTCCGCCTCTTTTTGCCACATCCTGCATTCCCCAAACAGCCATGGAGGCTGACACACCAAAGTTAAAATGCAGTGACCCTCTCCTGGGGCAGTGAGAAGTTTCTGCAGCCATTAGTTTTGGAGGTTTTCAACTCCCGCTGTGATCTTGATGCCGTTGATGGTGTTTACAGCCTGCACCACAAAAGACACGTGGAAGACAGAAGGGATTCTAATTTTCTGTTCAAGCTGAAAGGTAGGGCAGAATAGTATATAGCATAATAGATAATGCTGCACATGGGAAGGATGGGAGGTTTCAGCAAATAGGGACAGACTGGAAACAGAGCTTTCTCAAATGTCCAGCAGAAGACAGAATACCATCTGTCACCCCAACACAGGAAGACTGAACAGAACATCCCATTGGGTTAGTTAAAATATCAAAATTACCCGGTGCAAACTCAGAAAGCCGCTTTGACGTGAGATGACTCTTCTGTGCCTGGTTGCTCAGCTGTGTCCGCCTCTGTGACTCCTCTGTCCATGATCCTCTGCTGATGGCCTTTGCTCTAATGGTAGAATGATCTTAAAGACCAGTAAGGATGGGTAGCAGTTCTATTGTCAGAGGGCAGGAATGCTTCCCCAGCATTGTGGAGATGTGGTTTTCCTGGCCAGCCTGCAGTCCTGGACCTCGGCACCAGGAGGAGGGCTGAGGAACATGGGGGGCACCGGCTTGGGCCACTGTGTCACTCCTGATCAGAGTGCCCATACCTCGTGCTCTTGTGTTCACTCATCTCTGAAATTAAGAATTATCATAGAGTAAATTCCTAGTTCAAGAAGGTTAGCGTTCTGCCTCTGACTTGGGCGCTCAAGAGAGGTGTTCTGGAGAAACAAAGTTCTATCTTAGGAAATCTTGCACTGTTTGGTATGTGCCCTCAATACGAGTGGAACCCAACCTCGGTGTAAACTATGTGGATGTTTTTAGCTAATACTTTTTGGAGTTGTTGGTTCCCCAAGTTTAATTTCCAGTTTGAAGAGCAATAATCCCTCTTAATTTGCCTTAATCCTTCTCTTTTAGAATTCCAAAAAGTGCCTTCTAGGAAGCATGATGTATTTTTCAGATCTAATCCAGATTCCGTTTAAATCCTTCCTCTTTGATGCTTTGAGAGTTCTTTTCGTGTTTTCCCACATTTATCCCATCTGCCGTGTATACTTTCCCTCATTGACACAGCCTTGGAATACTGCCCTTTTGGTGGTACAAACCTTGTTAAAGCATTTCAGCCATGACCTCGGACTGACATCTAGTCTAGGGATTGTGTGCACAGACAAGAGCCTTCAGCTGGTCCTGACTCAGAGTTCTGCCCTTCCAGAGCAGCAGATAGGACTGAGACAGACCCTATAATGGAGGGGAAATCCCATAAATCAGGTAGAAACATCCAGATCCTTCACAGATCGTAGGGCACTTTGGTTTTGGACAAAGCACATCAGTCAAGTTTAAGGATGTATCTTTGCAATACTTTTTGATCTCTGTGCTTCAAATAACTCAAGGTTATAAAGATAAGGAATCCCCCCCCCCTCTAAGAGGAGGCCAAATATTATAGGCTACATGTTTGTGTCCCCCTAAAATTCATGTTGAAACTCTAACCCCTAACGGATGGTACTAGGACATGAGTCCCAAAGGTGATTAAGTTTGGATGAGTTCATGAGGGCAGAGTCTCATGGTGGGATTAGTGTTTTCACAAGAAGAAAAAGAGACCAGATCTTACTCTCTCTGCCATGTGAGGAAACAAGAAGACCAGGAAGAAGTTCCTCACCACACATGGAATACATGGAATCCGCTGGCATCCTCACCTTGAGCTTCCCAGACCCTAGACCTATGAGAAATACATTCCTGTTGTTTGGCCACCCAGTATGTGGTGTCTTATTGTAACATTGAAACTGATTATTAGAGCAAAGGTGGGTGTTCTAGAAAAAATAAGGGGATTCTTTCTCCATTAGGCTTCTCCTCTCCTAGAGCATCTGGTTACAGTATATGTGACCACACTAACACCAGATCTCTAAAGAAATTAAATGACTAAACAGTCCATTGCAATGAAATAGTTTGGGAGTGAGGCTTGGAGGACTTGTCTTTCTCAATTTAGATATCACTAAGGAAATGGCAACCCACTCCAGTAATCTTGCCTGGAAAATTCCATGGACTGAGGAGCCTGGTGGGCTACAGTCCATGGGGTCACAAAGAGTCGGACATGACTGAGCAACTTCAGTTCAGTTCAGCCTAACTGCCAGTTTTTACTAATCAACAGAAATCCCATCATTGATTCCTCACCAAAAAAAAAAAAAAGTTTTAGGTTGAATTGTTTCCTCAAAAGATGGTGAAATCTTAGCTCCCAGTACCTGTGACTGGGACTTCATTAGGAAATTGGATCTTTGTAGAGAATCAGGTAAAGATGAGGTCATTAGGGTGGGCTCTGATTCAGGGTAGCTGGTGTCCTTATGTGCATGCTTAGTTGCTTCAGTTGGGTCTGACTCAGCAATCTGATAGACTGTAGCCTGCCAGGCTTCTCTGTCTATGATTTTCACCAGGCAAGAATACTGGAGTGGGTTTCCATACTCTCTCCTCCAGGGGATCTTCCCGACCCAGGGATTGAACCCGTGTCTCTAACATCTCCTGAACTGGCACTCGAGTCCTTTACCACTAGCGCCACCTAGGAAGCCCCGATGTCCTTATACGGAGAGGAAACTTGGACTCAGAGATAGACCACGTTAAGAAGGAAGACAACGTGAAGACCTAGGGAGAAGATGGCCATCTATAAGCCAAAGAATGTCTGAGGCTACCAGAAGCTAGGAAAGAGCCTGAGACAGATAGTTGCTCCAAGCCTCGGAAGAACCAACCTTGCCTGCACCTCGTCGTGGACTTCTAACCTCCACAGCTGGGAGAGAATAAATTTCCGTTATTTAAGCTTGTAGTGCTTTAACTACAGTCGCGAAACTAATGCAAAGGGAGTCTTTATTGGAGAAACAGATGAACAGACATGATGGCAGAGGAATTCTCACTACCTGCATTCATTAAAACTGGTTTTTATTTATACGTATGAATGGAACATTGAGGATGATTAAACATTTGAGGAAAAAATGAGGAAACAGAATAACGGCCTAGAAGAAATCGGTAATTTAAGAAACAAGAATATTATTATGACTATGGCGAGAAGTGACTGCACCATTGCATAAGAATTGGATAGGAGGAAACAAAACACAAGAGATTTCTTGGAAATTAATTTATATGTTGGGCCTGAAAATAATCAATAGTCAGAACAAGCCTGCCAGATATGATAGGGAGGAGGAGGATGTGGGAAATAAGAGAAATTTAATTAGGACAAAAAGAGAGAGATTCTACAGATTTAATGCTCATCTAAAAAAGATTCCCAATAGAAAGTAAAGAAAAATAAGAAAGCACAGGGGAAAATAATAAAAGTAAAAATAGGATATGTCCTAAGCCTGAAAATACATAAATTTTCAAACTGAAAAGGCCTGTGGAATTCAAATGGTATAAATAAAATTTTAGAAGTCTAAATATAAAGCTCCAGAAAGCTTCCAGAAAGGAAGGACCTAAAAAGAATTAAGATGGAATAAATAGCAAATTGCCAACAATTTTTAAATCAGAACTCCAAAGGCTAAAAACATTGGGTCAGTGCCATTTAACTTCTGAGGGAAAATGATTTTAAATATTGAATTTTCTACCTAGTCAAATTATCAAATAAATGTAGAATTAAAAAAAATACTCATATGCCCAGAAAATTTCACTCCTCTACACTTTCTGGATAAAGAGAACTGTATTTGAGAAACTATCCCAACGTAAGTAAAAAGGAACTCATGAGATAATGATGGACTCTAACATACTTATTTTAATGTCTTTAAAGGAAAGATTTACAATGATGACAATTCAGGCATCTCCAAGGTATATGAGGGAAAAGGGGTTCTCTTTCAACAAATACTAGAATTCTAGGATTGAATATTTTAGATAATAAATATGAAAGAGGCATAGAATTTTTCTCTCCACAGGATGAAAGAAAGGCAATCGAAATTCTAAGAAAAACACAAAGCTGAAAGAGAAAGTCACAACTAGATGCAAAGCAAGCCAAAAGAAGACATTATTTCAAGGACTAAATGGAATGGAATGTATGAGAGGAGAATCCACCTGACTTCAGTGGAGGTCGGAGGAATCAGTGTACATTTCCTTTTTTTTTTTTTTGTAAATCTGTTCACAATAGTGGATATTTTATACAGTCACATTAAGCATCTTGTTTACTGGTGTCTTAATTTTTCATGTTTAGAATCATCCTATAGAACAAGCCCAGAAGTCTATGTTACATTGGAGGCTAGAGTGCAAATTCGAACTGTGGTGTTGTAGAAGACGCTTGAGAGTCCCTTGGACTGCAAGGAGACTCAACTAGTTTATCCAAAAGGAAATCAGTCCTGAATATCCATTGGAAGGACTGATGCTGAAGCTGCAACTCTAATACTTTGGCCACCTGATGCGAAGAACTGACTCACTGGAAAAGACTCTGATGCTGGGAAAGATTGATTGAAGGCAGGAGGAGAAGGGGACGGCAGAGGATGAGATGGTTGGATGGCATCATCGACTCGATGGATGTGAGTTTGAGTAGACTCCTGGAGTTGGTGATGGACAGGGAGGCCTGGTGTGCTGCAGTCCATGCGGTTGCAAAAAGTCGGACACTATTGAGCGACTGAACTGAACTGAACTGAGAGTGCAAATGTTCACAAAAGCCTTACAGGATTAAGGTGAGCTCAACAGATGCTAAGGGTGAAGTGGACTGATGGGGGTGGGAGGGAACATAATGTGCCTAAATTTCCTCATTTTCCATAATGAAGAGTCAAGACATCTCTGGGTGATGGAGAAATAAACAAGGCATTTATTCCTTGAATGCAAGTACGTGCTGATCCCTGCAGAGGCAAGAGTAGAAGCAGCATGCTAAGCTGTGGTCCAGGTCTTCCTGATTGGACAGTGACAATACCCCTGACAGAGAAGATGGAATAGATCCTTCTCGAGATGGAAAGTTGCAAGTTGATGCTTTTTGCTACCTTTGCCTTCAGTCCAAATTACATTATATGGGATAGACATTCCTAAAGCTGAATGTAGAGTTCATACCATACCCCTTTTATCTATTTTTAACACTTTCTTTCCGAGTTTTGCTTTTATTCCTTTTTGTCAGATCCTAGAATGGCTGTGGGGCAGGTAAACCTGCATTGACACTACTATCTTCCTGGAAGAAAATTGCAAAAATTTATCTTGAGACCCAACTAGCCTCAGAAGCAAAGGATTTATATATAGCTCCTCTGCCAGACCAGAAATAAGATAAGAGAGCTGGCAGAGCTGATCTCACAGGTACTGAGATCAGAGAAGAGGAACAGAAGGAATCAGGCCTCACCATCACCTGAATCCTAAGAAGCTGATAACCCTATATCAGATTCCTTCAGGCTCAAATCTGCAGGAGTCACTGACAACATAGAACCTTCCAGCAAACTCTAAGTCAGGTATCAAAGATACGTCTCCAGTGTCTAACACCCATGCCTACAGGGTGTGTGTGTGTGTTCAATTTTAAATACAAAGACCATTCATCATATTCAGAAGAAGAAAAGACACCATGATTGGTTAACAACTTTATAATGATCAGTGAAATTTGCTCACTTGTGTCTGATTCTTTGTGACCCCATGGATTGAAGCCTGCCAGGTTCCTCTGTGAATGGGATTCTCCAGGCAAGAATACTCAAGTGGGGTGCCATTCCCTTCTCCAGGAGGTCTTCCCTATGATGATCAGAGCTTCAACCAATTGTTGGAGTAATCAATATCTCAAAGCTTGAAGAATAACATGGAATGGTTAGCAAAGTAACCATTGTTATAGCAAAACCTGCCCCTCTGTGTAGCTCTTCATTGTCCCCATGTGCTAATGAGGAAGGAAAACAGAATGTTATCTTAAGAGTCAGCTTCAGAATTCTTTGCAGGAGAAGAACTGATTTTCCTGAGTAACTCACCTACCTTGGTGTGTGTATGTGTTTATAGAGCAAAATCTCCAGTGCTCAGCACGGAGGGGCTGGAATAAAGTGAGGACACGGACACTTTCGAGAAGAAGCTAATATGAATTTGGAGTGAAGGGAAGTAAGAAGGAAAAAGAAGTTTCAAGAAAGAGAAAAACAATGTTAGGCCACGCATTACGATGGAGGCAGGAGGGGAAATATTAACCAGCAGGCAGCTTCTGGAGACAGAGTGGTGGCTGATTTTCTTTAATTGGAGTAAAACTGCTTTACAATGCTGTGTGAGTTTCTGCTGTACAATCAAGGGAGTCAGTTATACGTATACATATATCCCCTCCCTCTTGGACATCACTCCCACCCTCCCCATCCCACCCCTCTAGGTCATCACGGAGCACCAAGCTAAGCTCCCTCTGCTAGACAGCAACTTAACACTAGCTACCTATTTTACCCTCAGTAGTGTATATATTCACTTTCATGCATTGGAGAAGGAAATGGCAACCCACTCCAGTGTTCTTGCCTGGAAAATCCTGGTGGGCTGCCGTCTATGGGGTCGCACAGAGCCGGACACGACTGAAGTTGCCTTAGCAGCAGCAGCAGTGTATATACGACAAACCTAATCTCCCAATTTGTCCCACTCTCCTCTTCTCACCCTGGGTCCACATGTCCATTCTCTCCATCTGTGTTTAAATTTATTTCTGTGATTCTGTCTTGGAAGTCCCCTTTGGCACCCCAAACCATCAGTAGTCTGTTAATCTAACATATCGCATGGCGGGGAGACTGAGGCAATCTAGGAAAAGAGGTTGAATTTTTGATCTGTGCCAGAGTTGAGATCTCATTGAATTCAGGCTGTCAGCAAAAGGTGACCTGGAAAAGAAATGAATTCCTCACTGGGCACAGTAAATTGGGGAAGAATATCTGTGCTCCTGGCTGTCCCACAGACCCTGTTTCCAATTCTAAGACCCCAGGCCATCCAGTCAACCCCAGCCTCACCTCCCAAGTATATGCACTCTCTGGCCAAGACTCCTCCATTACCTAAGTCTGTTTTGAACATGTTCTTTCTGATCTAATAAAAGCTGAATTTATTACTGACTTGGGCTTGAGACCCAGGTATTTCTGGTTCTTTCATACACCCGTCTTGAATTTCAAGTCTCAATATTCTTTGTATTTTCAACAAGGCTTTCTTTTGGTGGTAAAAGACTAAATTACAAAGGTAGGCACAAATGGTTATTTATTACAGGTTTTCAAATTTCTAATTTGCTTTTAATGAGGTCTCTTGTGCTTATGTTCTTATTCATTAATTCCTTCAACAGATACTTATAAGCCTCTATGTTGCTGTCCCTGCATGTCCTATTCTGTGAAGTAATCCCACCATTTTGTACACTCAATGTATTTGCTTCCCAGTATAGAAAAAGTTGAATAATATTGGCCTTTTCTTTGATATCCTTTTTACATATAGCTGCATTTTTTTCCTATTTACATAAAGCTCAAGACACTTATTGAACGTTTTCCAAAGATTCTTTCACACTCCAGCCAAGTGGGAAAATAAGAATTGCTATTCTGATTCAAAGATGATTTAGGCAAAGGGCCCACATCGTATCAGAAGTAGAAAAGCCCTTTAAAAATAGGCCCGTTTCTCCTTGGTCTCTCTGCCAAAGCAGCACAGGGCAAGTCTCCTGATGGGGACTTATCACTTCCTAGCTTACACACTGAATGGATATTTCTTCCACAGCCCCAAGGTCAGTAACAAAAATGGCTTTTCATTTCTGCTGTTGGTTTTACACGAGTAAAGATGCTCATTTTACCTCATTAACAACAACAAAAAAAGATTCACACCATCTAGGAGCCTGCTGCTCCTTCATATAGAACATTGTTTCCTTATCACTTGTCCTAAATAGACCCGAGGGAGTTGGGAGGTCAGTGGAGAATTTGGTTTCGGATGGCCCCTATTGCTAATACTTAGCATACTGTGCACAGTACAGAGGGCTATAATTAAGCTGCAGAAAAACTTGAATTGTAATTTCTTCTTTTTGAGTAACACAGGTCATAGAAAAATTATCTAAGATCTTCAGTTACATTTTTTTTTTTTTTTGCTGTTTTGCTTTGCGTCTCATGGTCAGTTTTTCACTGGACGAAGGCAAAGTGGATTTTTTCACCCCCAGACCTACACCCAAGCTTTAAGTTGGGAGCAAATTTCCCAAACTCAGGGCAACTCAGGTTTTCCCCTCATTTCAGTTTAACCACTAATCCATATTTAACACTGCTCATTAGACAGGATTCAAACTTTGACACCACTTACTTGAAAAAATTATTTAACCTCTCTAAGCTCTATTTTTTATGTGTGTCTAAATGGTGATAAAAATAGTACCAACCTCATAGGGTTTCCTGTGAGGATTTGGTGAGATACAGTAGGAAGAAACCTTAGCAGAGTCGACCACATGTTGTTGTTGTTAAGTTGCTAAATAGTCTTTTGCAACCCCATGGAATGTAGCCTGCCAGCCTCCTCTGTCCACGGGATTTGTCAGGCCAGAATACTGGAGTGGGTTGCCATTTCCTTCTATGGGAGATATTCCTGACTCAGGAATCAACAACAACAACAATCAACAACAAACCTGTGTCTCCTGTGTTGGCAGGCAGATTCTTTACTACTGAGCCCCCAGGGAGGCTCCCATTGACCAGCTTACAAGCACTAAATAAAGATCAGCTGGGCTTCCCTGGTGGCTCAGAGGTAAAGAACCTGCCTGCAACGCAGGAGACATGGATTCGGTCCTTGGGTCAGGAAGATGGAGGTGGGCATGGCAACCCACTCCAGTATTCTTGCTGGGGAAAATCCCATGGACAGAGGAGCCTGGAGGGCTACAGTCCACCGGGTCACAAAGAGTCCAACACGACTGAAGGAACGGAGCACCCACGCCAGATCAGCTACTCTCATCCTTCAAAAAATTTCATGATAAAAATAATAATAAATGATGATAACCCAACAAATACCTTTTACGGGCACTTCCACTGTGCTTGGTAAGGAGAGGAGACCAGTTTGCTCCTTCTTTTCCTCTTTGTCTTCCTCACTGAAGGAGGAAGAAGGAATTTCTAATACTTTTGGATAGAGTCTAGAATGTGATGGAGTTTATTACTTTTATTTTGATAGGAAGAGCTACCAAATCTTCAAAGTGAGCCTCCATGGTGAGACTACCTTTTACTTGCTTCTCTCATGTTATGGAGCCAGGATTCCTCACTGGGTCCTCCAGGTCTATACCACGTTTTCCAAATTAGCCTTGACTTGAATTCAGCCTTGCAGTGTATTGGACGCAGTCTCAGCCCTTAAGCAAGAGGAACTCTGATTCTATTTGGCAGTGCTTCCTTAGTCAGGAACCCAAATGGTAGCATTTTTGTGTGCTGGTCATAATACCATCATTTCAGTACTAAGATCCTACTCAAAATCCTCGACCCCAGGCCCTATGCCAAGCTCCATGGAAGCACAACCTTGCTTAAACTCCATAATCCTTAGGGAGGAAGGTGTCATTATATTCCACTTTCAGGACCCAGCCAGGTCTAGAGGGGTTACAACCCCTGTCCCAGAGCTAATAAGTCTTGGAGCCAGCATGTAAATCCAGGTCTTTCCAGTTGCAAAGCTGGCATCTGTAAGTCTTATATAGCTCTGCTCTGAATGTGCAGGGAATTATAATAAGTTCAGAGATACCAAGATAATGAAAATGGTGCCTCTGTTCACAGAGTTTGTGGTAGAATCTAGAGGCACAGGGTCAGTACTGTGTCCCTCCAAGTGGCACCTGCAGATGCCCTGCACACAAGAAACACCTGGGCTACTTCTTAGCCCCCTTGTCTTAGATATTAGGGGTGCTACAACAACAACAACACCTAAACAAATGAACAACAACAACAAACCAACGACAGAAAATAACATAGACTTGGTGGCTTAAATCATTTATTTCTCACTCTTTTGGAGGCTGGGACACCCAAGATAAAGGCACTGGCAGATTGGTGTCTGGTGAGGACCCACTTCCTGGTTCCTAGAGGGCCACCTGCTTGCTGAGTCCAAACAAGGTAGAAGGAAGGAGAGAGCTCTCTGTGGTCTCTCTTAGGAGGGCACTAATCCCACTCATGAATGCTCCACTTTTATTACCCGATCACCTCCCAAAGGCTTCACCTTTTAATACCGTCCCATTCAAGATTAAAAACTCTTCCCTGGTGGCTCAGACAGTGACGCATCTGTCTATAATGCGGGAGACCTGGGTTTGATCCCTGGGTTGGGAAGATCCCCTGGAGAAGGAAATGGCAATCCACTCCAGGACTATTGCCTGGAAAATCCCATGGACAGAGGAGCCTGGTAGGCTACAGTCCACGGGGTGGCAAACAGTCGGAGACGACTGAGTGANGGTTGGGAAGATCCCCTGGAGAAGGAAATGGCAACCCACTCCAGGACTATTGCCTGGAAAATCCCATGGACAGAGGAGCCTGGTAGGCTACAGTCCACGGGGTGGCAAACAGTCGGAGACGACTGAGTGACTTTACTCACTTTACTCATTCAAGATTAGGAATTCAACAAAAGGCTTTGGGAAGACTCAGATTTTTAGTCTTTCCCTAGTCATGCTGAATCAGAATCCTTCTGAGGTGGGCATGAAAAAAGAAAGTGAAAGGGTTAGCTGCTTAGTCATGACTGACTCTTTGTGACCCCATGGACTGTAGCCTGCCAGGCTCCTCTGTCCATGGGATTCTCCAGGCAAGAGTACTGGAGTGGGTAGCCATTCCCTTCTCCAGGGGATCTTCCCAACTCAGGGATCGAACTTGGGTGTCCTGCATTGGCAGGCAGATTCTTTACTGTCTGATCCACTAGGAAAACCTTTTACTTTTTCTTTTTGAGATGATTCTTAATTAAAAGTTGAAAACTAGTTTCAAGTTTAAAAGCTAAAAGACAAGACGGAATAAGATGCAACATATTCTCAGGAAATCCTCCTAAAACATTCATCCATAACAGTTTTATTTTTGTCAAATATATCTAAAATCTTAGCTGGAATATTTTCCTAGGGTTGCTTGAATCCACCAAACATAATTCTTAGGAAGAATCATGTTAGCATTGGATTACAATAAAACTTTTATTACTGGGCTTCACTTTAGAAAAAAGAGGACATTATTAAAGGGCTAACAAGAACCATTACTCAAATGTGATGAATGCAAAATCGGAAGTCCAAGAACTCTTGCCTTGATTCTAAAATGTTAAGCTAGTAGCTCAAAAAGTTACAGGTGAATCTATAAATTCTCCCCAGATTAGTACATATTTTGTTTTGTTCTGTTTTGAAGGAGAGTAACACCACCAATTTGTAAAACTTTTATCTTCTCACGTCTCATCTGCACTCTGCAGTAGTCTGACTGAGTTCCCTTCTTTAATTCCCATGGACTATTGCCTTGCTATGAATCATCAAATTAACTTCTCACATCTAGCTTCTATTCAAAACCAGTAATAGACTCCTGAAAGAAGTCCCTCCTTCTTACTCTTACAGGCAAAATTCTCCGCAATCTGGGCTCCCTCTTTTTTTTTTTTTTTTTAATCCACTTCTTTTCAAAATTAAGTTTTTTCAATAGGCTGACCTACTTAAGATTCTACATTCCCATATCTGTGCTTCCTCTTTTGCCTTTTCTCCTACAAGTGCTGAATCAGTAAGAATAGGCCTGGTTATCTGTAGTAACAAAAGAGCCCCTGACTCTCAGTGGCTCAGAACAACAAAGGATTGTTTTTTTCTTAGGTCACATGTCTGTTATAAGCTGGCACAGGGGCTGGCCTCATCTTTCACACGACAGACTCAAGGGATGAAGTAGCCATTTTGGACATCGCTGATTGCCATATTAGAGAATGAAAACAGCTTGGTGAGACTCAGACAGGCAATTAGATGCTTTGACCTGGAAGTGACACTTGTCACTTTCACTGTCCACTCAGTCATCAGAACTAGCCACATGACCTGACCCATTAGACTCAGAATGTGCAGTTCCACCAGTGACTCAAATGGGAAAAAATAGTGGTAAATAGCATTCGTGAAAGTACTGGTTCATAGTCTATCAGTAGTAAAGGCTAAGTTCAAACCTCTCTGTTGCTTTTCACACAGAGCCCAGCTGGATGGCAGTGGTGTCTTTTTCCCTTCACTCCTGGAACTTTTATTTTCTGTTCCATTCATTTAGTGCTGTCATATTTAAATGTATTTTAAGTTATTATTTCAAGCATTTATGTCTTTTCTCCTCTGAGACCAGAAACCGTGTCATTTTGGATATCATTCATCTGAGCTACCACAGTTAAGAGCACTTAATAGATGTTTAGTAGCTTGTCGAGGTGTTGATTCCCTTTCCAAATTACATTTAAAATACAGCATGTATCACATTATACTCTGATTTTTTGTGTGTTTAGTTGCTCAGTGGTGTCCAACTCTTTGTGACCCCATGGACTGTAGCCCACCAGGCTCCTCTGTCCATGGGATTTTTTTCAGGCAAGCCTAATGGAATAGGTTGCCATTTTCTCCTCCAGGGGATCTTTCTGACCTAGGGATCGAACCCACATCTCCATGTCTCCTGCATTGCAGGCAGATTCTTTACCTACTGAGCCATTGAGAAAGCCCATTAGATCTTTGAACGCTTTGTTTAATCAGTTTAATTTTTAGGATAATCATTTCAAATACTATTTCCTTAGTTGTTTTATCAAGCACTGATATTTTATCGAATCCTTATTAAATATTTTTAATGTTTTGTGTTCTAGCCCAAACTCATAGGATAGTGCCTGAAAAATAATAATCACCCAACAAATATCTCATTGAATAATTCATTCTGTGTTCCAAATGATCTGATAAGAAACTATCTTCATTTTACAGATAAAGACATTGATGTAAGTTTAGGGAAGTCTGGCAGATAATGCAGGATAGTATTCTTATGTTGCAGGCAGATTCTTTACCATCTGAGCCACCCAGGGAAGCCCCCAGGATAGTATTCTTAAACAAAATAAAGTTTGTTTTTCAAACTGGGTTCTTGATGGAAATCCGGAGAAGCCAGCTTAGTTAACATGGGCAGAAAAGGAATTTTTACGGGCAGAGGGTTGAGGGGAGGAGGTAAAGGAGAGCCTGTACAGTTGATGAGCCAGTTAAAGAATCAGTTCAGAAAGGAAAAGCAGGATTTAAAGCAGCAAGACCCGGCTGCAGTCCCACAGCAGGAAGTCTGCTGAGGAAGCCAGCCCTGGTGCCCTTCCCACTGTCCCCTGGCTCCCCTGCTGCTGGACTGGACACTCTGCTGTGACCCTCTGTCCATCTTCCACTCACCTTGGACCTGTGAGCCACATCCTCGAGAATGGAGGGCCTGGTACAAGCCTGGTGCAACCTCTGTACATGTTTGTACTACAGATGCTCAATTAGGCAAGACAGGGTCCTGCCTCTCTCTCATCTTGGGAGAGATGATAAAAAGAGCAGAAATGGAACCAAAATGGCAAATTTCCAATGCAGTTATGTGGGGTTAATTAGACCCATGCGCTGGACTGGCATTCCTGACCACAAATCAAAAAACCATGATCAGCAGACCGCCATGTATAATATACAGAACAAGCAAGTACTTACTGTAGGGCACAGGGAACTATGGTCTGTATTGTGTAATAACATAATGGGAAAGAATCTGGAAAAGAATACATACATACATACACACACATATGAATCACTTTGCTGTAAACCTGAAACAAACACGACGTTGTAAATCAACAATAAGAAGAAACAGAAAACTATAATCAACCCTTGTATCGGACACGAGAGTACAGAAAGTGTTTCCATATAAACGATCCCTTAGGGGCGGGAAGAACTGCTGCTCTTGTTTCACGGTGGGACCACTGAGTCTTAGGAGGGTGCCTGACCAGGACAACAGCACAGTAAGCTAGCGAAGGCAGAGCCTAACCTTTAGTCTTCCTCTCTCTAGACACTGTGTCCATTTTACTACTCATGACTATGTTGCTGCTGCTAAGTAGCTTTAGTCGTGGCCAACTCTGTGAGACCCCATAGATGGCAGCCCCCCAGGCTCCTCTGTCCCTGGGATTCTCCAGGCAAGAACACTGGAGTGGGTTGCCATTGCCTTCTCCACTTAAGACTCTACTTCAATCTATATTCGAATCCAGGCAAGATAAAAAGTTTATTTATAAAAGATCAAACCAAGCTTTCTTCAGTGAGAACACTACTCCCAACTTCTTTCATGTTAAGGAACATGTAGAAAATGATCATTATCATACAACCGTCTGGGGCTTTCCTGGTGGCTCCCTGCTAAAGATTCCACCTGCCGATGCAGGAGATGTGGGTTCCATCCTGGGGTCAGGAAGAACCCCTGGATGAAGAACTGGCAACCCACTCCAGTATTCTTGCCTGGAGAATCCCACGGACAGAGGAGCCTAGTGGGCTAAGTCCACGGGGTGGCAAAGAGTCAGACAGACCTGAAGGGACTGGGCATGCACGCATGCACACATGGGCCAAACTGAGTGGTCAGGGCAGAGAAGACAGATGCACACACAGGAGGGGCTCAGGTTTTCAGAGGAGTGGCACAAAGTAAACAGAAAATCACCATGCAGCGTGGTGTGGCCGCAAGTCAAGGAATGTTGGTGGCCACCAGAAGCTGGAAGATGAAAGCAACAGATTGTGCCCTAAAGTTTCTAATGGGAGCACGGCCCTGCCAACATCTTGATTTTGGCCTGTGCTTGTGTGCTAAGTTGCTTCAGTTGTATCCAACTCTTTGAGACCCTGCGGACTATAGCCCACCAGGCTCCTCTGTCCATGGGAGTCTCCAGGCAAGAACACTGGAGTAGGTTGCCATTTCCTTCTCCAATGCACGAAAGTGAAAAGTGAAAGGGAAGTCGTTCAGTCATGTTTGACTCTTAGTGACCCCCTGGACTGCAGCCCACCAGGCTCCTCTGGCAATGGGAGTCTCCAGGCAAGAATACTGGAGTGGGGTGCCATTTCCTTCTCCAGGGAATCTTGCCAACTTGGGATCGTGCCCATGTCTCCTGCATTTGCAGGTGGGTTCTTTACCACTAGCGCCACATGGGAAGCCCGATTTTGGCCCAGGGACACTGATTTCAGACTTCTGGCCTCCTTATCTGCCAGAGAATACATTTCCTTTGTTTTAAGTCACCAAGTATGTGGTAATTTGTTACATCTAATAGTGTTTTTTTGTCAATTTTGGAGCCATGTTGCTCAGAATCCCCTCCTCTGTATGGCTCTAGGTTAGAATTCTCAAGCATGAAGATAGGTGAGATTTGGGGTGTGGAAGCCTGGCAGCATCCCTTACACTCTGAAGTCATCACTGGGGAGAAGCTAAGATGTGCACAGAGATGTGGTTCCCACAGGAATCCCTCGTACTTGCTTGGTACAAACTATATCTCAGTCTCAACATCTGGCCCCACTGACCTCCAGTGTCTACATACCCATACTACACCCTGTGCCAGCAAGAGCCAACAAACCATGAGCAGTCCAGAACCCTCCAGAGGCTTCTATAACACACACCTCCTGGCCCCATTATGCCAGTGACTTGTCTGTGCCTTCAAGCCCTCCTGGCAAGCTTCGACTCTTGCATCTACACCAGTGCTGAGCAATGATGTTTCTTAGATTTAAAAATTCTCCCTTTCAAAATGGTACAGATGAACTTATTTACAAAACAGAAATAGAGTAACAGACATAGGAAACAGACTTATGGTTACCAAAGGGGAAGAAGGGAAGGATGAACTGGGAGATTGGGATTGACATAGACACACTACGATGTACAAAATAGACTACTAATAAGAACCTAATGTATAGCGCAGGGAATTCTACTCAGTGCTCTGTGGTGACCTAAATGGGAAGGAAATCTAAAATTGAGGGGATATACATATATATACACATATGGATTCCCTGATGGCTCAGCAGGTAAAGAATCTGACTGCAATGCAGGAGACACTGGTTGGATCCCTGAGTCGGGAAGACCCACTGGAGAAGGAAGTGGCAACCCATTCCAGTATTCTTGCCTGGAGAATCCCATGGACAGAGGAGCCTGGTGGGTTACAGCCCAAAGGGTCGCAAAGAGTTGGACATGACTGAGCAATTAAATACATGTATACGTATAGCTGATTTACTTTGCAGTATAGCAGAAACTAACACAATATAGTCGGAGAAGGCGATGGCACCCCACTCCAGTACTCTCGCCTGGAAAATCCCAAGGACAAAGGAGCCTGGTGGGCTGCAGTCCATGGGGTCGCTAAGAGTCAGACATGACTGAGCGACTTCACTTTCACTTTTCACTTTCATGCATTGGAGAAGGAAATGGCAACCTACTCCAGTGTTGTTGCCTGGAGAATCCCAGGGACGGGGGAGACTGGTGGGCTGCCGTCTATGGGGTCGCACGGAGTTGGACACGACTGAAGCGACTTAGCAGCAGCAGCAGCAGCAACACAATACAGTAAAGAAACTGTACACCAATACATTTTTTTAAAGAAGAAGACAAGTTCCAAATACAAGAAGTGATGGAAAGCAATAGAACAGATCATGTCCTCATCAAAAAGATGATGAAAGGAAATTAGGCACAATTTTAAATCAATATAGTTGGCATTTTGGTATAATAAATATATTCTCAACAATACAACCTGTCAAGGCTTAGAGAAGAAGTAAAAAAAAAAAAAAGAAAAACAGCTCTAAATAATCCACTACGTAGTTTCAACATTGAGTCCATAATTAAATCCTTGCACAAAGTAAATCCTAGACATAGATTTCTTCACTGGCGAATTCTTTCATCTCTTAGGAAACAGAATACAACAATCTTACACAAAGTCTTCTAAAGGACACAAAAAGAGAGAAGAAATTTTCAACTCTTTATGAAATCAGAATAATCTATACTGAAAACAGCAACACCCTACTGAGAAAAATCAAAGATAACTTAAGTATATGGAGTAATACCATACTGTGGCTGAGTGAGTGATAGTCACTCAATAATGTCCAACTCTTTGCAATCCCAGGGACTAGCCCACCAGGCTCCTTTGTCCATGGAATTTTCCAGGTAAGAATACTGCCGTGGGGTGTCATCTCCTTCTCCATTATTGTAGCTGATAGACTCAATTTTATAAAGATTTCTACTCTCTCCAAATTAACTTACATATATATTATTCAATTCCAATCAAATTCCACCAAATAATATGCATAGTATCCCAATGTTTCTCATTCTGGTGTGTTTTCAAATAATCTATCAGTACTTTCCTTAACGTTCAATACTTTTCATAGTGCATTCTGATTTTTATTCATTTTTCCTTTCACTTTTAGATTCATTTTATATTTGGAATTCTGGAATCAGTCTCTATTTATGTATGTATATGTTTCTACAAATCAATAGAAAATAAAAATAACTTAAAAATAAGAGCGGACATACGCATATGTATAACTGATTCACTTTGGTGCACAGCAGAAACAACACAAAAGTTAAAATCAACTATATTTTATTAAATTTTTTAAAAAAATTTTCCTTTTCAGATCCTTACTTTTCAGCTCCTCCCACAACTGCAGAAATTCTTATTCCTCAATAAATTCCTTCAGGCACAGTGGCTGTGCTTCTCTGAATCTCGATTGATCTGTATGCTTGAGCTGAGGTAGGCCTTAGCCAAATGCATCTGGAAGGAGGGGAGATGTCAGCAAAGGTGCAGAACAATAGAGCCTGGGATGGCGGGGCGTGGCGATCCCATGTGCTTGTTGAGGAAAGAGGGAGAGGGCAAAGGGGGCTGACTCCCAGATTTCTGTCTTGGTGGGGAGCTGGCGTGTATTAGTTTCCTGGGGATGCTATAACAAGGTATCCCAAACTGAGAGACTTAAACAAAAGAAATTTATTGTCTCATAGTTTGGAAGCCAAAAGTTTGAGATCAAGGTATCAGCTGGTCATGCTCCCTCTTGAAGGTGCTGGGGAAGCATCTGTTCCTGCCTTTTGGATGGATCACCTCTGTTGATCTCTGCCTTCAGTGCATAAGGCATTTTCCCTGTGTGTGTGTGTGTGTGTGTGTGTGTGCTGTGTGCTGAGTCGCTCAGTTGTGTCCAACTCTGCGACTCCATGGGCTACAGACCACCAGGCTCCTCTCTCCATGGGGGTTCTCCAGGCAAGAGCACTGGAGTGGGTTGCCATTTCCTCCTCTGGGGATCTCCCCAACTCAGGGATCCAACCCAGGTCTCCCACATTGCAGACAGATTTTTCACCATGTGAGCCACCAAGGAAGCCCTCCCTGTGTGTGTGTGTGCATCCAGATTTTTCCTTTTTATAAGGACAGCAGTTACACTGATTTAGGAGCCTCCTCTGCTCTGGGATGACTTCATTTAAACTAATTACATCTGCAAAGAATCTAGTTCCAAGTAAGTCACATTCTGGGGCACTGGGAGTTAGGATTGCAATATATGGATTTTTAGGGGACAATTAAGGAATTTAGGAAGATACATGGGGGAAAACAGAGAGCTCACTTTGTGATGTAATTGTAATAATGGCCATCATCTTTTTAAGGGTTTGCTGTGTGTCAAGAATATTATTCATCTCTTCATGTGCTTCAGCTCACTGATTCTTTGTGATTCTTGGTGGTGGTGGTTTAATCACTAAGTTGTGTCTGACTCTTGCAACCCCATGGACTGTAGCCTGCCAGGGTTCTCTGTCCATGGGATTTCCCAGGCAAGAATACCAGAGTGGCTTGCCATTTTCTTCTCCAGAGATCTTCCTGGCCCAGGTATTGAACCTGGTTCTCCTGCATTGTAGGCAAATTCCTTACCAGTTGTATTGTAGGCAGATTCCTTACCAACTGAGCCGCCATGGAAACCCAAGTAATTCTTAACAAATGATTAAAATTAATATTTCTACTTTCCAGAGGGTTAGAAAAGAAGTCACAGAGAGGTTAAGTCACATGGACAAGGTCACACAGCTAATTAGGAGCAGAGGTTGACTTTGGACCCAGATATTTTTGATGCAGAACCCTTGCTCTTAACCTTTATGACATTCCTTCTGCAGGGAAGTCCATGTAAGAGGGGGATCTAATGGGCAGTTGTATCTAGTGAAGAAACAGATTTGGAAAATACTGGCTTAGAAAAAGCTTGGGCATTCTGGAATCTGTCCAAATCTATATATGAATCTCATCTGAGATTGAAGTGTCAACATTTAACCTGATTCATAGTTATTCTATTGTATGTGTATATTGACCTACTCGGTTAAGACTACACTTTACACTCTGATAACCAGGAAGACTGATGGCATCGCAGGTTCTTCCCTGGCACTGGTTATTGTTTTGGGAAAGATTTCATAATATTTACTTTAATATGTTTTTTCTAAACTGAGATTGTGTGCCCACAACCTGATTGAATGCTAATATTCTTTTAAATTTCAACTGAAATGCCATTTTTTTTTTTCCAGAAAATCTTCTCTCCCACAATAAAGCAGACACCTCTTAATGGTGCTCCCTGTTTATGTACCATAAATCCATCAGATCATGGTTCTAATGATTTACTTTAATCACTTATTTAGCCATCAGTATCTCGTAGTTGACTGCACACTCAGTGATGAGAGAGACGGTATCTGTTTTGTTTCCATGACACCTCTAATATCTGGCACTTTGTTCTGGGACTTAGAAACGTTTCAAAGTTGTTTTATGTGGTGTGTATTGTTTCTATCCAAGGATGTTATCTGGGTGAATTTATAGTAACCTGTTTGCTTATGTGCCCTTGTTCATCTTCACCACATTTATAAGATGGAATCAATCCCACCTCTAGCTATGGGCTGGGTTGGAGGAGACCCAGGTTCAATCCCTGGGCCAGTAAGCTCTCTGGAGAAGAGAAGTGCAAGTATTGCAGATGCCTACAATTTTAGGTATTTGTCAGGGAGCATAGTTTTAAAATTAAATTAAAAGCCATGAAATTAAAAGATGCTTGCTCCTTGGAAGAAAAGCTGTGACCAACCTAGACAGCATATTAAAAAGCAAAGACATTACTTTGCCAAAAAAGGTCCATCTAGTCAAAGCTATGATTTTTCCAATAGTCATGTATGGATGTGAGAGTTGGACTATAAAGAAAGCTGAGCACCGAAAAATTAATGCTTTTGAACTGTGGTGTTGGAGAAGACTCTTGAGAGTCCCTTGGACTGCAAGGAGATCCAACCAGTCCATCCTAAAGAAAATGAGTCCTGAATATTCATTGGAAGGACTGATGCTGAAGCTGAAACTCCACTTTGGGCACCTGATGCAAAGAACTGACTCATTTGAAAAGACCCTGGTGCTGGGAAAGATTGAAGGCGGGAGGAGAAGGGGATGACAGAGGATGAGATGGTTGGATGGCATCATCAACTCAATGGACTTGAGTTTGACCAAACTCTGGGAGTTGGTGATGGACAGGGAAGCCTGGTGTGCTGCCACCCATTGGGCCACAAAGAGTGGGACACAACTGAGTGACTGAATTGAACTGAACTGATAGTTTTAAAAGCTCTGAAAGAGAATATGTGGAACATTGCTTTGGTGCTAGAACTATTCTTGTTTCTAGGTGCCCTAAAATATATCCTTGGATTAAGCAAAAGCACTGAAGCCCTGAATACCTAGAACAAAAGTATATAGATTCTTACAGAATTTCAACAAACTTCACTTGGATAAATGTAACACTGTAACAACTTGATAGGTTTTCTAATGCTATCGAATTCAATTAGATTCACCAGGAGAAGACTGGGGCTTCCCTCATACCTCAGTTGGTAAAGAATCTGCCTGCAATGCAGGAGACCCTGGTTTGATTCCTGGGTTGGGCAGATCCGCTGGAGAAGGGATAGGCTACCCACTCCAGTATTCTGGCCTGGAGAATTCCATGGACTAGTCCACGGAGTCGCAAAGAGTTGGACACGACTGAGCGACTTTCACTTTCACTTTCTGGAGAAGGTAGTTGAGGAAACTGGTTACTCTAGTTCATTGCAACTTCCTGCCAATGATCCATGGAGCAGTGTCAAGTTCCATATTCTACTTCCTCTGGAAAATCCGTTTATTTTTATCATATCATCAAGAATTGGGTTCCTTACCTGAAAAATGAGGAAAATAATAGTATCCACCTCCGAGCGTTTGAAGTGAAGTGAAAGTTGTTCAGTCGTGTCTGACTCTGTGTGACCCCATGGATATGGAATTCTCCAGACCAGAATACTGGAGTGGGTAGCCTTACCCTTCTCCAGGGGATCTTCCCAACCCAGGGATCGAACTCAGGTCTCCCTCATTGCAGGTAGATTCTCTACCAGCTGAGCCAGTAGGGAAGCCCAAGAATCCTGGAGTAGGTAGCCTATCCCTTCTCCAGGGGATCTTCCTGACCCAGGAATCAAACCGGGGGCTCCTGCCTTACAGGCGGATTCTTCACCAGCTGAGCTACTGTTTGGGACAAGATAAAATGGGGTAACACCAACAAAATGCTTACTTAGCCCAGTGCTGGGTGCATGTTAAGCAATTAGTAAGTATAGTCACCATCATCAAGGTCATCATCGCCATCATCATAACACCTTCACTACCTTCTTGGCCCTTATGATTGGAAAGCACAAAGGAATGTTCCTGACTGTCTTAAGCAAGTGAAATTTACTTGATGGACAAAATAACCTTAAGTTCACCTTCAGGCTTCCTAGTCTTACTTTTTCCTTGAGCCAATTTTTTTTCATTTACAAATTTCTAAGTGCATGTTTGTTCAAACTCTTAGCTGCTGGCTTACAATCTTTATGGAACAAACTGAGGCTTTAGTATTACAGACGCACACAGTTGTTTTCAAAGGGCAAAGACCGGCCACAGAGAGGTGAGATGGCTTGATGCAAAGTAGCAAAGGAGGAAGAATTTGAAATCTTAGCTTCAGGCACTTTTTGTCTAGAAAGCCACTGAAGGCTTTCTTTGACTGAATGTCTACGCAATCCCTTCAAAGAGTTTGATGTGTTTTTTTGCCACATTCCATGCTACTTATTGTTGAAATGAAAGCTTTCTTTCTTATTTGGCACCTTGAGGGAGGGAAGGACCCTGAGGGAACAGATCACAGTAGTTGGAAAGGAAGGAAGAAGGAAGTGTTCCTGGAGTGTTGCTTATTGCCTAGGTAACCTCAATATCAACTAGTGAACTGATATAAGCAGGGATTTTTATATTATTAATATTAATCCAGCCAGACACAGAGCCCTTGAGGATTTACAGCAACATGCTTTTGATGAATGTAAGTTTATAAATAACATTTGTAAGCCCCAAGCCCTACCCTTCAATACATAAGGCATCGCCTGCTTCACGCTTGATACCACACCGCCTTGGGAGCCGCATAAAGGACACTGGGGGCTGCCACGTGCCCTGCATTTGCTCTACCAGGATTGAGTCTTTTCTCTGTTCTGAGCACTTTAGCTGCATATCTTTCCTGCGTCCACCACCATCACTCCCATCTCTGGCTTTTTTGCTCATATTTTCTCCATTTGGTTTTGGTAACTTGATTCCAAAGTATTGAGTTGGCCAATAAGTGTCATGCAGATTTTTCCATAAGATGCAATGGAAAAACCCAGACGAACATTTTGGCCAAATAATATTTGCCTTGGCACAGAGAACCAGAAACCCCTTGTGGAATGCCGACGAAAGCAATTCGGCCACTGCTCAGCCTTCATGTTTATACGAGCACATCTTGGCCTTCTAGCTTAGCATCCCAGGCCCCCAGGATTTGTCAATAAGCATGTCCAGTGTCCTGTGGAGACAGAGGGAGAGATGGGTCCTCAACAGGCTTCCTTCAGATAAGCTGCAGCCTTTTGAAGGCAGGACCCACTTTGTTCCCACTATCTATAGGTTCTGCAGAGCTGGAATCTTGTTAAAATGTCTTTTTTGGGGGTACATTCTCCCCCATGCAAAGCCATCTAGAGTTATAGTCCACATGACTTAATAAGTGCTTATTTAAGTAGATTATAGAACAGAAGCAAAACTGCAATTTTCCACTCCTGTTGTCAATGACTCCAGATACTAGAATAAACACCCCTGTGACTGCTTCCTTCACCCCTCTCCTCACAAAACTTCTTGTCTACTCAGTACAGGATCTTAATATGTACACAAATAAGTAAATTCTGTCAAGAGCTCAGATTTGAATATAGGCTCTATGCCAGAAAATACTGAGTTCCAATCTTGGTTTTAACTCAGAGTCTCTTTTTGGTCTTCAGAAAGAAAAACGAAACCAAACACATTTCCTCATCAATTTGTGCCAAGTCATTCTCACCTGCCCCTCTGGGTACAGTGAGGATTAACGACTTCTATTTCCTAACAATACCCCAGTCCCTCCCTGGTAGTAAGTTAGGGATATGGGCCCATTAGCTGCAAATGTTGCTCCAGCGGCCTTAAAGGATTAATGTACCTCCCAAAGCCCTTAACTTACTGGGACAAATCTGGCTCAGTGAGTTAATGGGCTAATTAGTTAATTGTCAACTCTGCAAAGATGCGAAGTATTGTTATTTTTGCACTTTATTAAATTCTTGAGGATTAACAAGTAGAGGGAGCAGATGTTGACAGGATTTGAAAGAGGCTGGATGATCGTGGCACACCGTAAACTCTTATCCAGCCTCTACTCAGGGAGAGAGCCGGTGACACCATTAATTATGTCTTATGGGTATATGATCCAGAAGGGTTGGAAAGAGACTGGCATCCATCATATACAAATCCTGTGGATATGAGAGTACCTCTCCTAAAGGGTAGCAGAATAATTGTCAGCTTCGATGCTATTGAGTGAGACAGAGATTATGTAGTGATGTGTCAGCTGAAGCAAGGTCTGATCTACAACGTAACTGGATACATAGAATGGCGAGGTACTTTATACAGAGGCTTTATGGTGCCACTTGAAAATACGCTTTACTTCAGAGCCAAAGAAAAGAGCAAGGGGAAAGTATTTGAAAAGGTGACTATTGTATAAATAAGAATGAGGTGAGATCGGCACAGGGCAACTGAGTCACATATACTATTAACAAAGGAAAGTCACTGGAAGATATTCAAATGTTTAGTTGTGATCAGAGATGATATAGCTCAGGCGACTTGTTTCTGAGGAGAAAACTTTAAAATTGTATGAGCCTCTGGATGATTTGGGAATGTGTTCAATCCCTCTGCATACCAGTTCATTTTGAAAAATTGGAAATCCTACACAGAACAGTCACAGACCAAATGACAGATAATTAAGCAATCCTGGTACCACGGGAAGCATGTTTTATTTAAGGCTCTTGCCAACAACGTAGCTCATTAGACTTTTGAAACAAAAGTAATGTACAAAGAACAATCGAAAAGTTGTTCTTAACAAAGTGAAGCTGTGTAGAAGGGGAAAAAGGCTTCAAAATGCAATCTACACAAACACCAATGTGCAGTCACAGATACTGTGCCTGAAACATTCCTTGAGAGGTAGAGTCGCTTGTCTGTGCAATAGCCCTCTTTCATGATGCCCAAACCCCCATCTTCTCGTTTGCAATCCAATCTGCTTACTTGCCGGGGTCCAGCCCCCGCAGGATCCAGGGGAACCCGAAGGAGAAACGGCGTCGGCGATTGAGATTGATTTAGAGAGAGAGAGAGATAGTTAAAAATGTTGTAGATAAGAAAATAGAGGAGAGAAGAAAAGAGGCTGATGTTCCTTGGTTTATACAGAAAGTCAATAAAGTCCCAAGACAAGAGACTTGCACCATCTACGTGAGGCCGCAGGTGCCCTCCCGGCCTCCCGGGGGAGTGCCGGTTCAGGTCTTGAAAACCCAGGCAAATAAGTAGACACGGCGGACTTCTGTACTCCAGATGGGAACTAGCCTGAAAGACATAGTAAGAAGAAGAAAATGATTGACACGAGGAGACCAAGCTGCTTTGACCAGCGAGGCCCCTAGCTTTATTTTTAAATGGGACTTATATACCTTTTTTGCACATAGAGAGAAATGAAAGATGCAAGGTCATACAGAGTCAGCCCAACATTCCAGCAGTGTTGCCCTTATCGAAACCATGATTTTTCTGCATACCTTTCCCACAAAAGATGTTGTGTACAGTATCTTCTGGCCTTGGAGGCCTGTGAACATTTTATGACCCTCTTTTGATAAAGGCTGCTCAACTAGAAAACTTATTTTCCCTAAAAGTGTTTTTCTTTATATTTCTAATCTATGTCAGCCTCAGAAAAATGCCAAACAGAGTTACGTTTTACACAGAGCAAAGGTGCAGTGAGTTACAAAAAGGAACCAATTAGCTCAACAGTCTGATATGGTTAAATTCAAGGCTACACTTGTTTTTCTAGCATTCTCACTATGTTAACTAATGCATTCCCAGGTGCACAGTGGATAAGAGATATGGGAACTTAGCAACAAGTATTGGCTCAATAACGAAATCCTACATCAGCACTATCACTACTCTAATAACTTTTAACTCCTTCAAAGGCTCTATGTTTTAGGCTTTCTATGCTTCTCACAGTTGGGAGGCTGTAAATAATTGTATGCATAGCTGTAAGAGTCTGGATATACCTACCAAGCAAGCTAGAATGCTAATAGAGGGGGTTTGATATGAAATATTCCTCTCATGTCCAGGAGACTTATTAGCTATAGCCCTAAGTTGATTCTCTCCAGAGAAAAGTGGTCAGGGTCAGCCCCCTGTTAATGTCAGAGGAGTTGGGGAAAGTCATGGAACAGTAAAACAGACAGATTTTGGTTTTGGGGTAGACGCTCGAGAAAGCCTAGGGAGCCCCTTGAGTTCTGAAGCCTTGCTTAACAGTTCTCTTCCACATGACCTTTGTCATGAGTGGGATCTCCCATGGCGGCTCCCGGCACTTACTCATGAATCAGGCTTGGATGAGCCTAAGCCATTAGGGATGGTTCTATTGCTGCCAAGATGAGTAGTCTTGGCACAGGTAACCAGTTCTGTCACCAAGACTTGAGAAGATGTATACTGGTGCTTTTGAAAGTTTTCCTTCATATCAAATTTCATAGGTAAAAACTATTTCCTTTTCTATCACTGGATGGTGTTTTATGTTGGTGTGCTTCTGCAAGTACTTCAGACATCTTGCAATTATAAGGAAAAACAGCCCTTAGATGAAACCAGCAGAGACCCACAGCAAAACAAAGAGCTGGAAGGAGTTTAGATGCTTGAGGACACTTCTGAGCTTCTGATCTGACTGCAACTTAAGTAATGATAAGTTCACTGAAGTGATGAATTCCATTATTTCTTCCAGTTGACCTTTCTCTGTTGCCTACAGCTAAAGACATTATACAAATCTCAAAGAAATGGCCACCTCCTGACCCCAAATTCCTGTTTGCTCCAGAAATGCAACATGGCACATGTATAAAGAACACCGGCAACAGAGTCAGACACAGGAATCTGGATAATTCAGACTCTGCCAGGGACTGTATGAACTTGGATAAGCCACTTAAACTCTAAGCCTCAAGTTTCTGTTAATAAAGGGACAATAGCCACTATATTACAGGGCATATGGAAAGATTCTATAAGAGAAGGCATGCAAAGTGTACTCAGTAAATAGTAACCAAAATACAAACACACATACACTCTAAAGGCAACTCCGGCAGCTGTTTTCAAATAGGAAACAAATCAAGTGAGAAAATAAACACCATTCAAGCAGCAGGATAAATAAAACTAGAAAGGCATACGGTATCCTGGACAACATCTGAGTATCGGACTTAAAGCCTATTTTTTTTTTTACACTTCATGCAAGACAAAGTACAAAAATATTTCTATTTTCTTTTGCTCTCTTAAGAACTTAGCATCTGAGGGGAGGATCCCTGAGGAACCCAGGATCTGAGAAGTAAGTACTCGATGTTTTAGGGCTTTGAGATTATCAGCGAAGGATCGCATAATGAGGATGAGATGGAGAAGCTGGTGATGTAGGTAGGGCAAAAATAAAATAAAAAAATAAAATTGAATATACTGATGCAGAAACCAAGAGAACAAATTGTTCTTGAAAGATAGAGTGGACAACACTGTCAAATGCTGCTAAGAGGACCACGTACAGCAAGAACAGAGATGGGAACACGGGGATTTCCATGGAGGAAGATGATCAAAAGATGAGTGGAGTGGGTTGAGCAGTAAATGAGGGTTAATAGACTGGAGACAATGACTATACCTACCTTTCATATTCTACTAGGGCAGGATAAAAAGAAACAGGGCAGTAACTGCAGGTTGCTGAAGGTGTTTTTTCCTTCTTTTCTTCCTTTTAAAATGAGAGATGCTAGGACATGTCTGAATGTTGATGCAAATGATGCACTTAGGGAGAAAGTGACAGAGCAGAGAGGAGAGAGATGATCACAACAGTGAAGTTCTCGAGGGGAGATAATGATGAGAAACCTGGCCTTAGGTAGGAGCTGGGAAACTTTCTTCATTTAACAAGATGGGAGGTACAGTGTGTGCAGACGGATGCAGGTACTTTGGTGGGTTTGGAAAGACAAATGGATTTCCATCTGTTGACGTCTATCTTGGACAACAGACAACACGATATAAAAGAGTTAAAAAGAATTTCCCAGAAACAGGAAAGTCTTAACACATTCACCTTGTTGTGGATTTCAAAGTTTCGACCTTAGGTTAAAAGTTCAGAATTCTGAGAAAGAACAGAATTCGCCTCTAACTAGAGACTACTCTAATGGTTCAGACGCTGAGCTGCCTGGATGAAGGGCTCCTTTGGAGTAAGTAGAGAATAAATGCTTTGGGACAGGTAGCCATGAATTTAATAGGAAAACGATTTCTCTGATTACTATCCAATTGGTGGCAGGCCAATGTAGTAGAAAGAAAACGATTTGGGGTCAGAAGAAATGAGGTGCACTCTCAGGGTTAAATCTGACACACATCAAATGTTATTGGGCCTGTATTTTATCTTCTCTTCACTTCAGTTTCTCTAACTACATAGACAATTATTTTTATGATAATCTGCATTTAAATTATTATGCTAATGTATTTGATATGAGGCTTCACAGGTGGCTCAGTGGTAAAGAATTCACCTGCCAATGCAGGAGACGTGGATTCCATCCCTGAGTTGGGAAGATCCCCTGGAATAGGAAATGGCAACCCACTCTAGTGTTCTCGCCTGGAGAATTCCATGGACAGAGGAGCCTGGGGGGCTACAGTCCTTAGGGTCACAAAAAAGTTGGACATGACTTAGTGACTAAATAACAACATTTGACATGAAAATCAAATTATATGGGAATACTATGAAGAATGTCCCCAACAGCAATAGGGACTATTACTAATTGGGCACCTAGTATGATGCAATAATTCTAAACTCTACTTTCTCTCTGTATATTGTTATGGGCTAAATCATATACCCTCAGATTCATTTGTTAACAACCTATTGCCCAGTGTCTCAGAAGACGACTGCATTTGGACATAAAGTTTTTACAGAGGTGATTAAGTTAAAATAGGCTGTTAGAGTAAGCCCGCATTCAATCTGTGCATTCTGACTGGTGTTCTTATAAGAATAGAAAGTTTGGAGACACAGAGACATGCCAGTGGTGCACACACACAGAGAAAAAATCACAAGGACACACTCAAAAGAAGCCAAGAAGAAGGGCCTCGGGAGAAACTAGCCTCCTGACACCTTGATCTTGAGCTTCCAGCCTCCAAAACTGTGAGAAAATAAATTTCTGCTGTTTAAGCCACCTCATCTGTGGTATTTTGTTATAGCAGCCCTAGGAATACACAGTATAGATAGACAGAAATATATGTATCTATAATACATACACATATATGTATAATAATACATAGAGTAGATAGAGATATACGAGTGTATAATCTCTACTTACCTCTACAAAGTAAATATTATTATCCTCATTTTATTATAAGTGAAGACAATGAATATCCCATGTTAAACCATAATAGAATATGGAAGAGACTGTTTATATATGTATAAATGAATTTCTTTGCTGTACAGCAGGAATTAACACACTGTAAATCAACTGTACATCAATAAAATAAATTAAGAAAATAAATGATGAAGCTTAGATTAAGGGACTTCCTCAAGGTCATATATGTCAGGTAATTTCTTACCAAGTGCATATCGACTATAGGATCCCTCTAAAAGGCAATTGTAAAAATTGAAGTCATAGGAACAGAAATTTAAAAAAAAATAGTTTATCTATTTCCTATAACCATACTGAGATCTTTAGCTTATATGCTATGATTTCATAGTTTTTCCCCCCCGTCATTATTTTCAGAGGTCCAACACCACTGTCTCTCCAAGGTTTGTTAGAATATTTAAATATCCTTCTTACTGCGCCTTTTATTGGCCCCTTGTTGCAATTCTATCACTCAAACTCAATTAAGCAGATTGTTTATTCCCTCGGCCTTTGTTCACATCTCAGCTGGATCACACCAGGGGGTTGCAGCATGCCAGTTCTGCCATGAGGTGCTTAGATCAGAACTCTGAGTGGGACCCGGATTTCTGGGACAGCGCTGCCATCAGATGGCGCCCGTGTCAGAGCAACCTGGGACCTGTGGCTTTGTAAACATCTGTGCTGTCTGTTTTACCCTACAGTGTTTTACTTCCATTCAAAGTGGAGCTTCGAATCTCCCTGTGCCTCCACACCTGGGCACTGGGTGGCACCCAGTGAAAGGGTCAGCGCATATAATTAAAAGGCTTAGCCAACTGGATCTCATGCTCAGACGATCCTTCTCCCACTCATAAATGGATTTTTTAAAGTAGGAGGGCCTGGGAGTTTGCAGATGCCTTCAGCCTATGGATTTGCATAGCTTCATGTCTGGTAAGTTATATTCAGGGTCCTTAGGTTCATAAGGACACACATTTATAGGCACAGGGTTAAACAGATAGTGTATTCTGCATTATTCCCTGTTGCATGGCCCCCTGCTGAAGAAATAGTCATCCACTCATCTCCTCATACACAGACAAACAATAATGCCATGAAAATAACAGAGAGACAAAAACAGTCATAGCTAGTTTCCTGAGCAACTAATATATGACAGAGGATTTTTTTTCTATTCTAACATACCTTAGTCTTATTTCTTATCATAACTTGGCAAGCTGCCAATTATTATTAATGCTTCTCTCTCATTATTTAGGAGACCAAAACTTGGCGAATTTAAGTAACATGTCCAAGGCCTCATAATTATAAAGTGTCTGAAACTCTCTCCATCTCCAAAGCTCATGTCTTTTCATTCTATTAAGCCTTCCTCAGTCAATCATCACTGATATTTCCCAAATATGACTTTTTTTAAAAAAAAGTTACTCTTTGAAAATTCATTAAGTTGAATGGTGTTTTCTTGCACCAAGAGTCTGAGCCGTTCTCCTGTTTTTAGAAGCCTAGATGTTCAGTGATCCTTTGAATTATTGGCTTATTGCCATATCATTCAAAAGAAATGACAGTGTGTTTCATTTATAAAATTTCTTTTGCATCTGAGGTCTTGCCCAGATCTGTTTATTGCTGTCATCTGGAAAAGGAAAATACGACGGGGCTTGAGATGTTCAAATCTGAAGTTTCCCTTTCCCCATTCAAATAAGGGCCAGCAACAGATCAAAAGGCAAGATTTGTTCAGTGATTGACTTAGATAAACGAAAGACTGAATAAATGCCAGATGATTTAGATGTGGTGACTGTTGCTTAAAATATGTGAATATTGTTATTTCTGAAAGGTAACAGATTACAAACAGATCTTCTATCAATACTAATGGTGACATCAAGGATCATGATAATGGTAATTTGGGTTTGTGATGCTTTTTCCTTTCCACCGTCTCAAAGCTGTCAACAGATGTATCAAGGAAGCAAAGACCACAAATGGACATGGACAGTGAGCACCACTGGGCTGGACCACTATGCCTCATCTCCAACAAGCAACAGCCCTTCGAGGATATCCAGTTTCCTGCCATTTGATGGAGACTGCATAGGAAAATTCAGTTAGATGTTTGCTGCCTTGGGGATAAGGGTTAGGAAAAGAGCTTTTCAATGAAAACAGGTCTCCCAACATAAAACCCTTCCCTTTAGATAGGATCCTCTTTGGGTTCTCTGAGGGCCAAGCTGAACGTAATTTTCAAAAAAGTCAGAAAGTTGAATGAGTAAAAGCATAATCTTTAAAAAAATTTTTAGATATTTTAAATGCAACAACTTACAAATAGTTATATTTCTGTTGCATTTTTTTTTGTTCGAAAAATATAAGGCAGATACAAATGAATGAAGAAGAGAAGCATCGAGTTTATACAATTCAATAGCTGAGAAGTCAAGAGAATGAGACTGGGATTCAAAAAGACCAGCTTCAAATATTGCTTCTGCCACATGTTAGTTATATGGCTTTGGAGGTTGTCCTCAACTCCTTTCATCTTTATTCTCTTCAACTATGTGATGGAAATAATGTTTTACTTATAGAGGTGTTGGAAGACTTAAGAGCACAATGAATATCAAGCATATTTCAAGTACCTGCCACAAAGACAACATTAAAAATAGTAGGTTTTAATATTAAAATTGATTATTAATATCATTACAGTATTGTGATGACAAGACTAGGAAATAATGTTATCAGTCAGTTAAAAATGGAGCTTTATAATATGCGCTTCCAAAGCTAATAAAGTAGATGAAAAAGAGTGAAGGATTTGAGAGATAATAGAAGAACTTGGGCTGTGAGGACTTTGCTATAAATAGATTTTTGTTTTTTGGAGGGTGGGCTATTTGAAAAGAAACTAAACTGCACATTTTTCAAAACTAGGTTACTAAGGTGGAAATCACAGATGAAAATCAATATGCTTTGCCAAAAATATAAACAAGAAAATTCATCAACTGGAAGAAGCATTGTTACAATGTGCATGCTGCTTCCATCTGGAAGGAAAATGCCAGAAAGAAACTTCATATTCATGACTGACACATTTTCTTTGTACTGTCAGTCAGCTGGAACCAAGATATGCAGCTGGCTGGAAAGCCCATCTCTACTTCATGTTTCCTCTGATGACCTTATACATCAAATCAAGAATTGTGGGCTGAAACGACACTCTTCATCCTTGTTTATTTTTTTCCAGAGGATGGTACAGTGACCAAAATCTGCCACAATGTAGCCTGTTGCCTTTCTTCACCTTTCAAGTTCTCTTTAGAAATCAACATCAAGAATCCAAAAATAGTTGTCCACTTAATAACCCCAAAAATAAGAAGGGAAAAAAAAAAAAAACTTGGTCAAATATCTTCCTTGCAGACAAAGTAATTTGTCAAATAGAAGATTCATTTTTGTTTTCAGAGCACTGAAGTTATGTAAACATAGCTTAAATACATCATTTTTGAGGGGGAACTTAACCATAAGTATTCAGAAAATCTAAATGTTAGAAAGATCTTCATTGTTAAAATATGTCTATATTTTATAGATTGTAAATTTCTGGCATCAAATCGAACCTTTCATTACACAGTTTCCTGGAACTATAATCTGCATGGAGTATTTATCAGAAAATTTTGCATAAACATAACTCATTTACCAAATTACAAGTTTGGGGCTATATGTTTTCACATCGAAGGAAGTGTCAAAAGTTTTACTGTTTAATCTGTCATCAGGGATTGGAACAAGCAAACTGGCACATAAGGAATGGCACTGAAGTGTCTGGTCTCCTCAGAAAAAGAATCACTGGCATCTTTCTGAGTGGAAGATGTCATAATTGCAAAATCAGTAGAAACACAAGTAGCCAGGTAAAAGCATGCCTAAATCTGCCTTAGGAATCCTGCTTTTTCTTGGCATGTCATTGTATCCAGTCAATAAGAAAATATTTGGGTGATGATGAAAACCTAAAACAGAATGCATTATTACCTTCAAACAATATTTTAGGTGGGAGGTAATTCTTACAACCATAATAATATCCTTATTCCCTCTTCAGGGATTCCTTAAAACTAGCATACAAATCCCAGAGCACTGTAGTGGAAATAAATTCAGGCACCCTGGCCTTCTGAGAATTGATTGCAGGTTTATAAGCCATTGCTTGCTCTATGGTATAGAGCGGACTGTCAAGATACCCGGATGGTGGAGCGTGGTTGCGCTGCTGTGGTCGGAGAGATTTAATTAGACATCAAACGTGCATTGTCTAATGACCGCTGTTTAAATTATCAAGAAACACACTGCAATTCTCATGCCCACAGGCCGGAAGGATGCATGAGGTAAAAATCCAGTAAATTCTCTTTTGACATAATAGGATTCAGGGAAATACCATGTTACCGCTGGCAGGCTCACAACTCACCAACTCTCCGCTAACGTCTGGGCTCTTCTGCATCTCACAGATGATGGCGGCTTCTCCTCGGTCTCCCAGCTACCATGTTTGCTTGCCATCACATGGAGCAATTTCGTACATTGGCTAATTTCACCCAGAATCATGGTTCTGGTTTATGGAAGCTTAGCTTCTGTGGCAAGCAACAAATACCCAGGAGTTTTCAGGGCAGCAGTGATAACTGATGCTGGAATGAGGGAGAGCACTTCCCCAATCAAAAATCAGCCCCCACTTCTACGCCCTGTCAGTCCTCACCATCCATGGAGAAGTGGTGATTAGAACCCTGCTGTGCGCAGCTGTACTTCTCAGTACAGCCTGTTGGAGGGGGTGGGTACCCAGAGGGCACCTCATTACCACGACTTTCAGGCTGCAAGGTAAAGAGTAATGTGAAATGAAGCCTTTCAACTAAAGGTCAGGCGAGACACAAACTCACTTCCTTTGCAGATTAAGCAATGTGTTTTATTTCCCTCTATCCCTCTCATGTACAAGGCATGGACCACGCATGATGGGAGAGAGGCAAGTCTTGGCCATGGCCGCACACTGGTGTGGTGCCAGGAGGGAAGGAAAACTTGCTGATTACAGAAGGATTGATGACGGAAGTGTTTTCCTGCCATAAACCACCCAGGCAGGTGTCTTTTAACTAAGATTAATAAACATATGTCATTGGCAAGTCTCTCATTACAAGACGCGTGATAATGGAGAAGCAAAATTTTCAAGTCAAATTGCCAGGCTGCCACAGAGCAAAATCTCTACAGATAAACAAAGCCATGCCAGCTTGGATAGGAAAAACTGCCCTTCCTGCACCTGGAATATTTTATGCCCAAGGTAAATAGTCCCCTTTCTTTCTGGAAACAGTGAACTTGGACCAGAGGTCTCTCTTCCCAGGCCAAAACATAGGTTATAAAATTTCCCTTCAACTGGCAGTCTGTGCTCATATGGACCAAAACAGCCTCCTGTCCTCGAAGTTAATGCCTGAATCCAAGTAAGGGACTATTTCAGAGACTGACATCAAAATTGGAAATCAGGGGGCTGCAGAAATCAACAGTTTCACAGGGCAGCTACACAAAATGTGAAGATGATGGTGACAGATGTAGGAAGTGCTCCATGGAACACCAGACAGGAATACACATGGTCAATTCAGAATTTCGTTTCTCCCAGAATGCCGAAATGGGCCAGCGCTGTGAGCTCTCAGGGAGCCATCTGAGCCATAGCTTGTGTTTCAAAGTCAGGGATCAAAGTGTATTTTCATTCTACAGGTCATGTGTATATCTATCAGTGAACACTAGTTTGCTGTGAAAATTTGGGCCAGCTCTCCTCACAGAGATAGTTAAGTGTTTAGGAAAAAGAGTATCTAATCCCTTTGTCCACAAAAGATAATTTTTACTGCTCCCATTTCCTTGAACTTGTAGTGGAATGGCAATCTATTTTTCACTTTAGACTTAGGGCTTCCCAGGTGGCTCAGTGGTAAAGAATATACCTGCCAAAGCAAGAGACACAGGAGATATGGATTTCATCCCTGGGTTGGAAAGATCCCTTGGAGGAGGAAATGGCAAACCTTCCAATATTCTTGCCTGGGAAATCCCAGGGACAGAGGAGCCCAGCAGGCTTCAGTCCATGGAGTCACAGAGTCGGACAGACTGAACTCACATGCAGGCAATGTATATAATATATAATAGAACATATTGGAATGGTACGTTCCAGGGAAAGTTAGATAACCATTTATCAGAATTTCATGATGGAATTTATTCATGAGATACCCAAAGTCACTCTGAAACAAGGTGGGGCACCAGAACCACCGTGGAGACAGCTAATGGGCTGTATTATACAAATCTCAATGCATGGGATGGAGGATTGTGTGCTTTACTATATCCTCAAGAAATCCTGACATGTCCCAGATCTGGTAGAAGATAAACTTACAGATTTAAGAAGTTCATAAATCCCAAACAAGACAAATTCAAAAACGTCCATACTCAGATACATCATAATCAAACTGCTAAGAACTAAAGGCAAAACAGGTGAAACTGTTGTACTATATACAAAGGAAGGATGAATCAAATGACCGAGTTTCTCATCAGAAACCAAGGAAGCCAAAAGGCGGTGCATTTTTTTTAAAATTTAACATTTAAAGAAAAGAACTACCAATGCAGTTTTCTGTATCAAGCAAAATTATGCTTCAGGAATAAAGGTGAGATAAAGACATTCTCAGAAGGAAAAATAAGAGAATCCAGCAGCAACAGATCTACTCTAAAGAACAAAAGTTCTTCAAGAAAAAGAGAGATGATATCAGTGGGAAACTTGCAACTTCAGGAATGAAGAATGCAAAACAGAAATGGCAGATTTCTGATTAATATAGTAGACTTTTTCTCATTAGTCTTCAAATGTGAATGACAGTTGAAGGCAAAAATTATACTATGTCTGACTGGGACTTAAATATATAGAGATTGCAACTAAAATGAAATGAATGATGAAGATGATAACATAGAAGGAGAAAGGCTAAAGGACTGCCATAGTTGTAAAAATTTCCACTAGAAGTGATAAAATATTCATTGTAACTAGACTACAAAAAGTGAAGCATGTATATTGTAATCTCCAGCCAAGTGCTAACTGCTAATGCAAATAGAAATATTTTCAAATTCCATAGACAAACTAAATTGGAATTATAAAAACATTCAAACAATCTAGAAGAAGGCAAGAGAATGGGAAATAGGAGAATGTAAAACCAAGGGAAAAAACAAACAATAAAAACAGCAGACCTAAATCCAAGCATATCAATAATTACATCAAATGTAAACAGTCCACACAGCAATTAAAAGTAAAAGATTATCAGAACAGCCAAAAACAAAAGACTCAATTATATTCTGTCTAAAATGATCTACTGTAAATATTACCAGGGATAAAAAAGGAATTACAAAATGACCCCAGGGTCAATTCATTAAGAATATATAACAATCTTAAATGTATATGCACCGAACAATAGAACTTCAAAAGTCAAAAAAAACTGATAGAACTAAAAGGAAAAATGGACAAGCCACAATTAACCTCTTTTGAGTAAAACTGTACAACATCATCAATCCATGGATCTAAGAACACTCCAAAAAGAGCAGCAAAACTATATGTGAAAACTACAAAAGGCTGATGAAAGGAAACCAAGAACTAATAACTGACCTGATATACCATGTTCATAGATTAGATGACTCAACGCACCTAAGATACGAGTCCTCCTCAAGTTGATCTATGCATTTAATATAATTTCAATCAAGATTCCAAGAGGTTGTCTTATAGATATAGGCAAGCAGATTCTAATGGAAAGGCAAAAGAGTATAACCAAAAAAATTTGGAAAAAATTAATGCTGGAGGAATCACACTACTTTTAAGACTTACTATAAAGCTATATTCAGAGAAGGAAATGGCAACCCACTCTAGTATCCTTGCCTGGAGAATCCCAGGGTCAGAGGAGCCTGGTGGGCTACTGTCCATGGGGTCACACAGTGTCAGACACAACTGAGCGACTAACACTTTCACTTTCAAGTACACTAGACTGATTTTTGACAAAGCTGCAAAAGCATTTCAAGGGGGGAAGAATGTTTTCAACAAATGATGGCAGAGCAATTGGATATCCATAGGCATAAAAAGAATCTTGACCTCAACCTGACAAAAATTAAAAATGGATCATCAACCTAAATATAAATGTAAAGCTAGAAATCTTATAGGAGAAAACATAGAAACTTTCCTGATGTTGGGTTAAGCAAAGAGTTCTCAGATAAAACACCAAAGGCATAATCCATAAGAGAAAATTGGATAACTGGACATCATCAAAACTGAAAAATGTTGACAGTGCTAACAATACTGCCAAGAGAAAGAACAGACAAGCCACAAGCTGGGAGAAACTATTTGCAAATTGCATGTCATAGAAAACTTGGTTACCAAATATACAAATAACTCTTACACTATAATAATAAGGCAAATAACTCATTTTTTAAAATAGGCAAAAATATTTGAACAGACATTTCAGTGAAGAAGATATACAGATGAAAATAAACATATGAAAAGATTCTCAACATTATTACCCATTGAAAAATGCAAATTAAAACCAAATGTGATACCACTACATATAGTAGAATGGCTAAAATAAATTAGTATAAGTGAATATGTATTGCCATGAATAAACAGCAAAGCCAAGAGCTGGTAAAAATGGGGAACAACTAGTGATTCTCATACACTGTTGTGGAGAATGCAAACTGGTCCAGTCACTCTGGGATACACCTTGGCAGTTTCTAAACATGCATTTTTCATACTGCTGGGTATTTATGCCAGATAAACGAAAATTTATCTTGACGAAGAAAACCGTGCTCAATGTCTATAGTTGCTCGATCTATAATTGTAAAAAAAAATTGGAAACAACCCAATGCCATCAACAGATGAAGAGATAAACTGTGTTATAGTCAAACAATGGCATAGTCCTCATTAGCAACACAGAACAGACAATCAGTACATACAACAGACTGGCTGGCTCGCCATGAAGTTGTGCTAATGAATAAAAAGTCCATCTCAAAAGGTTACATATTGTGTGATTCCATTTATGACACTCTGAAAAGACGAAATCCCAGTGATGGAGACTAGATGAGTGGTTGAAATAGGGGAGGATTTAAACAAAAGTGAGCGCCATGAGGACATTTTGGTTCTGTGCCCTACTTGTAGAGATCATTAACAAAAATCTGCACATAAGCTAAAACTCATTGCATATCTGAAAAAAAGTTAATTTTACTGTATATAAATTAAAAAAAATAAAATTCTCTTTTGATCATATGTTAAATGTTCCTGTTCATAATGTTCTCATGCAAAAGTGTGCATTCTATTGTGTTTTGCCTCTGTGTGTAACTCTCTATCTACGTACCCACCAATAGGAGATCCTTATAGTCTATTGGAAGAAGCACATGCTTTGGGGGCAAATCTGAATTAAATTCTTGCCCCTCAATGTTATCCATATATATTGAGCACCTACTATATGCTGGGTATGTATCAGTTTCTTGGAATTGAAGGATACAGAAAAAGAAGTTTAGACAGCAAGGAATTTACAATCTTGTTAGAGAAATGAACAGTAAACAGACAAATACTAGAATGGGTAACTACAGATGATTATAGGCTGTGGTGAGTGCTATCCAGAAAATAAACAGGGTGAGGAGCTAAAGCAGGATGAAGGGGGGCGGAGGGGACACTTGAGATCTGCAGGATGACGATGAACCGCTCACGCCAAGGACCAGGAGAAGAGGCATGGCTGTTACAGGGAAAAGCAAGGATAAAGGGGCAGAGGTAAGATAGGGCTGGTGCATTCTGGGAACAACAAAGATGCTGAAGAGCTTGGAGTGTTGTGAAGGGCAAAAAGGAAGAGATGAAGCAGTCACATCACAGACGCTGGTAAGCCATGGCATATGGTCTGGTTGCTTTTAAGGGCAATGAGAAGCCACTGGTTTTTCTTGTGTTCTGTTTTTAATTTCTGCTTGAAAGCAAGGGAATGACCATGATCTTGTTTATATTACAATGTGACCTTTGGAAAATTCTTTTAACTTTGCATCTCAGTCTCCACAGATACTAAGTGGGAATAATCACACACTGAGAAAAATGTTTGTGAGAATTATATATATTGGTGTCTAGAATTGTGCACGGTATATCAGGTACTTGATAAAATTTGAGTTTATCTTCTTCCATTGTGTTTGTGTCCTTTTATTGCTTTTATGTTTGTGTGTGAACCTCTCCGTTCTGTCTTTTTTTTTTCCTGCTATTCCATCTTTTACTTATTCTTTCTGACTTCCAGCACAAGCACAGGCAAAGCCTCTGGTTTCTGCTGTCGCTGCACACTTGTGAGAGGGGACTGGGAGACAGGCAGCTCTGATTCTATTTGGTTGTACTGTATGAAACAGCTATTCAGTAGATCACAACTGATTAAATTAGGGTGAGCCAGTTTTACATGATTCAGCTTCATAGCACACTTAAACGGGACCATCACTGTTCCGAATTGTTTCTTCATCTACTAGAAATTAGACGGTTTTTGAGACCCATTGCTGTCCTAAATTCTGCAATTCTATTCAGACCCATTTTCATCAAAGAAACACCTTTTCTCACTAGTATAAGTGAGTGTCCTTCTCTCTGTCTCACTGCCTGGTGACCAATAGCTTGCTGGATTCTCTTTACCGAGTCACGACATTAATATACAAACAGCTTTCCCAAGCACTGCCTTCTATATTAGAAGCGTTCAATTCTTGCTATCTTTTTACCAGGCAAACTTCACAGCTACATTGCATGAAATGTCATTTCCATCACTTCCTTGAGGATGACCCTGATAAAAGGTACAGTGAAATTAGAAAATCAAGTCTAACAAATATAGTCAGTTGATAAAGTTCTAGTTTGCATGTTCAATTCGAGGCACCCAATTTATAATTCCTTGAGGAAGAAATGTAACATCTGTAAAATACATTTTGCACAATGCTTTTTAAGCTAATTTTTGTTTGAAATAGAAATCCATTCTCCACTGCTTTTTAAGCAAAGCCAAGTCATTTTATCTGTCTTCAGGCAAGAATGACATTATGACTCCTTACCTGAATAGGGTCCTACAACATTATGTGTGTGCATCATATTAGATTTCAGCATGTCATTTTATCTGCCTTTCCCTTGACAAAAATAAATAGATAAAAACTTTAAAGTTACAAACCCTACGAGCTCATATCCTAAAGAGCAGAGTGCTACTCCTTCCCTCTTCTCTTCTTTGTTGCATCTGCTAACTCCCCTGTTTGAAGCACTGGCTTTCACCAGACTGGTCAGTTACACAGGTCATCTTAATTTCCGGAAGGGTTTTCATTCCCACTGGTAATCTTTCCCCAGATCCTTATGAGGAGATAAAGCAGATATTGATACAAATAAACATGCAACTTATTTACTTGTATCAAATCCCCTTTCTTCTCAGCAGGAAGTGAATTTCAGCCTCAATCTGTAGTCTCCCAATAGTGATGAATCAAAAGGCTACAGCCGGAAGAACTTGAAAATATCAAGATGAAGAGAAGCCCTCAGGGTCTGGTTGTCCTCCACTCCCTCCTTCTTCTGAGTCTTTCTTCGGGGTGTTGCCATTAAGCTCATTGGTAAATGTGAGGAAGCAGCATGGTGGGAGCTTCTGAAGATCAATGATGCAGCAAATATGATGGTTTTAAGGCATCCTCTTCTCAACCCAATCAATAACAACTTTGATGCTATCTCTTGATGCAGAGTTCTTACATTGCTGCCAGGCTTCTCCTGATTACATGTCATGTTCCTCTTCAAGAGTTCCTACTGCAGAAAACTGTACTGCTCATCTCCCAGTAAAAGGGATTGGTTGTCTCAAATTGTCTGGCAAAACTTCTTTGGTTTCATCCTGACCATAAGTTGAGGTACTGATGCCTAAGACCCTGGAAGATTATCTTCCTTTCATAAGAAAGGAGAAATATCTTTACTTTTCTAATACCCCATAGTTATGTGGTGGTAGTGGAATTCACATTTTATTAGTAGAAAATATAAACTATTTTGAATTTCAAACTCAGAGACAGAAAAGGAGATAGGCAAGCGGGAAGGTGGTGGGGTGGGGGGGTGGAAATACCAGATTTTGTACAGCCTGTGGGATGCTAAAATGTTGAATAAAAAATAAATTCAAAAAAAAAAATAAATAAATTCAGCCAGCCTTCTTGATGTTTAGTTGGTAGGGTGTTAATGGGACAAGAAGTAAAGAAGGCAGCGTCATGACCCACTATGGCTACAAATCAGCCAAGCTCAAAGACCAGCTAAAGCTGCTGATGCCTAAGTAATGGTCCACACACAGCCTTTGTGCACTGAGTGTAAGGGCTCATTCAATGCCATGCCATATACGTTTTTATATTTTGGGGTTCATGTCTGTTGAGTTCTGCCCCCAAGGCCACAGGTGCGAGCCCTGTACCAAGGCTACAGAAGTGGAGCCCAGAACCAAGATTACCTCCGAAGTGGATGGAACTCCTATGTTGCTGCTGCCGCTACTGCTAAGTTGCTTCAGTCGTGTCCGACTCTGTGCGACCCCATAGATGGCAGCCCACCAGGCTCCCCGGTCCCTGGGATTCTCCAGGCAAGAACACTGTAGTGGGTTGCTATTTCCTTCTCCAATGCATGAAAGTGAAAAGTGAAAGCGAAGTCGCTCAGTCATGTCCGACTCTTCGCAACCCCATGGACTGCAGCCTACCAAGTTCCTCCGTCCAAGGAATTTTCCAGGCAGGAGTACTGGAGTGGGTGGCCATTGTCTCCTCTGTCAGTCAATAGGAAACTGAGGGCAGGAAATTCAGACAAAAGATCCCTACTTCTGGTGAAAGCAAGTAGTAAGTTGCCAGGGTTTCTTAGATTCCTCTTTGTAACTGTTGCCAAAAGCCCCATAATCATCACTAACAAACTTCCTGACTCCAAATTAGGCAAAGATGTCCATTCCAGTAATCACCCGATAGTGCCCTCACCAATAACCGAACACCAATGTTCTGGCAGGAATTTTGTCATGAGGCTACAAAAATCGGCTAATAACTCATGAAAACTGTTAACTCTTCCTGGCCTGCCAGGCATTGTCAACCTGCTATGCTCATAACACCCACTTTATCTCTGCTCTTTGTTCTTAATAAACTCACTTCTTTTTACAATACTCTATATCTGGAAATTCTTTTCCAACCTGCTCTCAGATTGCCTCAACAACATCCATGTTCCCCAGCTAAGACTCTTAATTCCTAGGACTCTGTTCCTCCAAAAAATAATGTGCTCTATTTTGCCTTCCTTTGATCACATGGTTTGAAATAATTTACTCAAGTTATGAATTATTTCAGGTCTTATGAACTATTTTGGATTTGGTGCCTTTGTCTGTTCTTATAGACCAGAATTCCTGGCCTCCTAGAGTTCATCTTTCCTGCCATTTGTGCTTGCCCATTTCTTCTGTCCCTTCCTAACAGGGACCTGGATATTCCAGCTTTAGTTATTTGGAAGGCTTTTCTTCTCTCTCTGCTTAGACTGACTGATTTTAAGCTAATATCAGGCAAGTCTGTTTAAAGAAGCCTCCCAAATTTCAAAACACCCTTGTATGTTCACCATTTTAGAGCTGGCGGATGGCCACTTAGCATTTCACTGCCACAAGTCTACGTGTAAGAAATGACACTAAAGCTGTAACAGGAACAAAGAAAATTTATTTTATTTGGCAATGATCTGATGTGTTCATGACAACCACTCTGGAGACTATGGAGGAAACTGGCAATCTTTAATTCTGGGATAATTTTACTGCCTTTAGTTTCCTAAATAATTCAGTGGCCTTCTTGGCTTGACCATTAACATATGTAACCTGTACAAATTGGGGGCAGCAGCAGAGCTGGATGGGTAAATTGATTATATTCTCTGAAGAAAAGCCTCAGACTCTGGGAGCAAAGAGAGAGTAATTGAGACAAGTGTGAAATTTCATAATCAATATGGATGCTGATACATCACAAAATATGCCTTATCATTTCTATGTACGTTCCTAACAGATTTCCAAGTTATCTACAATCATTGCTGTTTCACATGAAAAGTTTATATTAAGGCTAAGGGGCTACTAGACAAGAGATAATTACTTGGGAACATTTATGAAAATAAGATTACTTTTTCAGGGTTTTAGCCTGTGATTTTTCCTTCCAGGTTTGACAACTAACTAATAATAATGCCAATAAACACCAACAATAACATGTTTGTCATTTCACCATAATAGCTAAGTAGAAACAATTTTAGCTAAACATGATCATCCCTTGCAAGCAAGATTTGGATTCACAAGAAATGAAAAAAGGGCTCACGTTTTCCCTAATAATGGAAAAGAGATTATTCTTGAGGCCCAAAGACAGCATAAGTTGTTTTGAATTGGGCTTCATCTCATTATTGATATATTTTCATTTGCTGAACTGCAGCAGAGTTATGATCTGCCCCTGGTTTCCTGTTGAGAGTTTTATCTTTCCATTTTTATAGTACATGCTTTTTCAAAAGAGTAAACTTCCAGAGCAATTTATTTAAGAAGATACAGCTACTGAATATCAAGATCACTAAGAAACTGCCATGAACACACTACGGCTTTTCCTGAGAACAAAGCTTTGTCCTTGGCTCTCCCCACCTCTGATAGCATTTTGAAAAAAAAAAAAAAAGGCTTCAGGAGGCTATGTAGAGTTGGGCAGGTTGTTCACTGAACAAAGGCATCTAGCCAAGGGGTAAGTGGACTGAAATTTGGCCCACACTCTCCTTGTTCAACCATGTGCCTTGGCACTGGCTGCCTCCACCTGGAGGAAGGAGGGCCTTTTACTTATTTTCACAGAGGCATTTACATGCTAGTAGAGGTCCTTATTTAGCTTGGCAGCTGACACTGAATATGAAAACTCAAAATGTTAAGATTAATTTTTGCTTCATAAAGGCCAGAAGGAAGAGACTGTCTCCATAAGCAAGATTCAGGAATTGGAGATAGGGAAGGAAGAATTCCTCAAAGTCAGAAAGACAGTTTTCTGCCTCTGGATAAGTCAAAATTAACTCCTTCTAGCTCAGTTTCATTATCAGTCAATTAGGTGTAATAACGTATATGTAGCAAGGTGAGGGCTTCCCAGGTGGCTTAGCGGTAAAGAACCTGCCCACCAATGCAGGACGCTCAAGTTTGCTCTCTGGGTTGGGAAGATCCCCTGAAGAAGGAAATGACAACTCACTCCAGTATTCTTGCCTGGAAATCCTCATGGACAGAAGAGCCTGGAGGGTTACAGTCCATGGGGTTGCAAAGAGTTGGATACAACTGAGTCACCAACCAACAACAGTAACGAGGTAAAGTGTACCATATAGCTGGAATTGGTCCTGCACATGGTGTCTCTGGATACACAAACCACTTTCATGCCATGTTCAAGTTCAGTCCTGTCTGACTCTTTGCAACCCTATAGACTGAAGCCCACTAGGTATGTGTCAAGGAAGATGCTTAATAAATACTGTTTTATTTCCTCATATCTGTGCCCTGAGGACAAGAAATAGTTAACTTTAGTATATCTCCCTATATAATGTTTATTATAAACATATTTATAATACAATATTCTGAGCATTTGATGACCACGGCCCAATGACCACATGGCTTTTTTGTTCTCGTGTCCATTTGCTTGCTCTGTCCAACATAACATTGCTCTTTTTGTTTCTCTTTAACTGGATGTGCTTAAGAGCATAGAGGAGTGTTGGAGTTGACCATCTGTGTTCCTGGTGAAATTAGGTATATCACAAAATTTTTTGCCTTCCTTGGTGGCTCAGATGGCAAAGAATCTGCCTGTCATGTAGGAGACATGGGTTTGATCCCTGGGTCGGGAAGATTCCCCAGAGGAGGACATGACAACCCACTCCAGTGTTCTTGCCTGGAGAACTCCATGAACAGAGGAGCCCAGTGGGCTACAGTCCATGGGGTCGCAAAGAGTCAGACATGATTGAGCAACTAACACTTTACCTCTGGAAGGTGAATCTCCAAATTGGGGATTGGGAGGAGGCCAGCAGCACCTGGTAGTCTCAGTAGCCCCAATTCTGACAGTCTTGCTGAGTTTCACTTCCCCTTTGTGTCTCCACCACCTTGGTTAGTATGAGCTGCACCAACATCTTGGCTACCAGGTATGTGCTACTGTCCATATAAAATGATGGCCTATGCACAAAGCCAAATATCTTCCCCTATTATTCCTTGGCAAAGCTGGAACACAATGGAATTAAAAAAAAAAAAAAAGGCTTCATGAAATATGAAAGGAAAACCAAAATACAACAAAGAAACAATAAGAAGTGCAAACTCAGTCATGAGGTCATGATTCTATCACACACATAGCATTGTAATATTTCAAAGCTAGTATTTCACTGTCACTATCCACTGCTCATCCCTGTTAGAATTAGAAGTGATGGGAAGATGGTCTCCTTGAAAAACATTGTATATATTTAGTACTTCCTGGTAGTCTTGCCTCAAGTTGATGCCTAATCTGTTGAAGGTTTTTTTTTTCCCATCAGGATGTGATTATGAATATCAAAATCAGCCATGCCAAGATCTTCTCTAACTGTCTGGGAGAGAATGGAACACCTGCTGTGTAACAGGAAAAAGCTGCCAAAATCTTGGAAGGCTTGGCAGCTTGGTAGAGGAAACAATGAACATTTGTTTACTGCAACTTTCCTGAAATGTACATATGTTCTCTCAACTCGGGACTGGAATGATTAGGCTTCTCCTCCCTTAACCCCTCAGCCATTTGTGACCTGCTTATATTGTAGTTCTATGAATAGTCGTGCAATTACATCATTAGAATGCTTCCTGAATGCTTTCAAAAGATGACTCTTGCTTTCGGTATATCATCAGTTTTGCTGATCCAACAAGAGTCATTCTGCCAATGGATTAACCATCTACTATAGCACCACCCTCCTTTCAGAGACAATAACTGATGAGACATGTATAACCTCATCAAGACTACTTTCGATAGGGCACCCTAAACACCCCAAAAGCCCAACACCCCAACACCCCAAAAGGATGACCACAGATCTTAGATCCCAATTCAAACTTGATAAACGTGAGTAATGTTTTTAACTCTTTTGTTGACTTCTGATAATTACTACCCAATAATTAATCAATCCATAATTTAATACCAATCTATTGAGTACTCATTGTGCCATAAAATCTACTATTTTCCCCTAACATCTCCTTCTATTTCATCATCTTCCCTCAAGAAAATCAAGTATTTTTTGTTTCGCACCATAGTTTTCAATATATTGCAGTAAGCAAATTTTTGCCTTACAAAACCACTATTCGTGTGATATGTATAATATTCAGTTAAGAATAACCTGGGTTCTATTAGGCAGGGATGTAAGTTAAACCTGAAGGTGTTAGGTCACACTTATATTTGCCTCAGTTTCCAGTCATTTAAAGGGTGAGAACATATCAGCATTAAAATTACACTCAAGAGAAACTACTGAAGAATTGCTAAATGGCAAAAACCACAAACAGGATCCATTTTCAGTTCAGTTCATCCACGGGAACTGCAGTCTGGCATCTACAAATAACTTAACTGCATTGGGCAAGGAAGCCAATATTGAGAGCCAATAGCTGTGTGCACACAAAGTTCTGGACAATTTATTATTCTGTACAGTAAACGGCCGGCCCATAATTCACAGGCTGAGAGTTAATGAGAATATCTGTCCCTAATACCCATAAGAAAGATAAGGGCTGGTATAATGCGGTTTATCCAGGACTTCTGAGCCTTTCAAGGGCAAGAATGAAAGCCTCTGACAGCAAAATGCAACAAGAAATATTGTACTGACCTACAGGCTTCCTGTTCTCCCATCGAAACAATCCTTGTGTACATGCATTAAGGAGCCATTCATTCTGAATAACTGTTCCCAAATAACTAGATCCTTTTTAATTGCTGGTATAATTAACTTAATGATATAATTGTGTGGCTCCCAAAAGAAAGGGGTAGAGAAGTGATAGTAATTTATTTCTTCCTCATAACTCAGCTGACAAAACTATAATATATATATTATATTTTAAAAACTATATGTAAGAACATATATTCCATATATATTCTAGTCTAATATATATTTTATTCAAGACTATATCTATCTATTTATCTATCTATATGGGGATAGCAGTGAGAAACAAATTAAACAGGGAGAAAGTTCCACGGATGACTAATTGTTTATCAGTCTAAGTGTTTTTATTACAAACCTTTAGAAAGTAAATATATGCCTGGGATTTCATCAGAGTGGTAATAAATATTAATAATGACCAACTGACGAGAGGTTTTAAATGGCCCTTCTAAAGCAATGTGTCAGCAATGCTGCATTCTGATGAAACACAGAATGAATGTCTGCATTAATGGTTTCTCCTCTGTTCGGGGTTTTAAAGTCAGGATGTGCTCAACGGTCTGTCCTAATGTCCCTCTATCTCTCTCTGCTATTTCCTCGAAGGTAGTTGAAATGTCTTGTAAAGAAGATGTGTTACCAGTCTATCCTGAAATGAACCTACCAAATCCTCTGCCTTAAATAAAAGCAGATTGTGTGTGTGTGTGTGTGCTGTGTGTTGCCTTAGGTACCTAACAATAAAAGGTTCTCAGTGTGGGCCCTTTGGCCTGGAGCAGTTCTCCCCCAAATGGCTCATGGGCCAGCGCGAACATCAGAATTTGTTCAAGCTGAAAATTCTCAGGCCCCTCCCATGGCCAACCTACTACATTTCTGGGGCAGAGCCCAGGAATCTGTATTTACAAGCTCTGCAGGTGATGCATTTGCTCACTAGAGTTTCGGAAGTATCGATCTAGAATTTTCCTGCACTGTGAATAAAGAGGTTATAAACAAGCGGAGATCAGCAACTAAATAATGTGCTTGCTGGCATTTTAGATTTTGTATAAATGGCCCATTGGATCAATGGCATTGCTTGTACACTGACTGAAGAGTTTGGATATCGCTTTTTATGAAAGACATGTTTATGGGATGCCAAAAAGTGGTATTGAGAATCTTTTTTCCCCACCTGCATGGTACATGGCAGGAAAGAATCTTTTCTCAATTGAATCCTACTTCAGTCAGAGTACAAGAAATAGAGTTTGAGTATTCATGTTAAAATTCTAGCCCCTCAAACAAATGTGTCGGAGGAGAAATGAAGGAAAAGCTAGAGAAGGATGCAAAATGGACATAACCGGAGTTTGTGATCATTTGCTCAGAAAGGCTTATGTGTATGCACTTAAATGTTGTGCCTGGAGCTGGTCCGCCCCAAATCACTGTTGTCAATTACTTTGCTACATGGTCAACTAGCGGAAGGAGTAATGCTAAGCAGTTCCCTCTGGCATAGACAGTGTTCAGGTCCTTTTCCCTTTAATCTGCTGCCTCAAAAGCAGTTAAGAGTGGTGCCTATAAGCTGAGACAGTGTGACCTACCTTCCAAGCATAAGCAAGGTAAGCAAAGAGAGGAGGAAGTTGCCACTAGTGAGTGGAAAAATAATGAAAGCATTCTTCTTCCTAGGCCCTCGGAAAGAAAGTGAGTCCCCGAGACTCTACTGGGTCTGCCCGAATGAGAAGTGAAAACAGAAAAGAAGGTATAAGAAGACCTCAAGGATGTTTTCCTTTCCACTCCCTGGCTTCATTCCTTTTCTTTTTTTAATTAGTTGTTACTGGAGTAGAGCTGCTCTACAATGTCGTGTTACTTTCTGTGTACAGCAAAGTGGATCAGCTATACCCATGCATACATCTACTCATTTGGATTTCCTTCCCATGCAGGTCTTCACAGAGCACCGAGGAGAGTTCCCAGAGCTATACAGGAGGTTCTCATTATCTATTTTGTACATAGTATCAATAGTGTACATATGTCATTCCCAAACCCCCAATTCATCCCAGAGCCCTTCCATCCCCCACCCCTTGGTGTCTATACATTGTTTCCTATGTCTGTGTCTCTATTTTCCTTTTGCAGATAAGATTCTTCTTAGCTAGAATGAGAAAACAAAGCTACTATGGCTTCCAATGAGAGCGGAAGATTCAGAAGTTAACCTGATTTTAATATTAGCTCCTTCCAGGGAAACAAAGCGTGCCAGATCCTCAGCCAGGCCAGGGTGACGAGTATCTCATTCAATAAAGTTGTGTTGATGCGTCATTTTTTTTCACTTTGAATCCAGGGCATACCCAATTTTTTGAACACTTAATAATTAATTTCTAGGCTGATTGAGATTTGGGCAATATGTGAATCTCACTGGCTTCATGCCTTGGCCTGCATTCCTCAATTCCCAGACTAATTTCTTCATCCTGATCTATTTCACATGGCTTCAGGCACAATTTATCACCAAATACCATCCAGACCTCCCAAGAGCAGAAATTTCGTCAAAATCCTACCTGCCACGACATGCATACACCCAGTGTTATTTCAGGGCTTCAATTCAAAAGTTTCTGAAACAAATGAAAGCAGTGTGCAAGATACAAAACAGGCCACACAGACAGGCAACATGTTCAGTGTTTTTGTACCAACACCTCCATTTCCACACAAAGGTATAATCTCTCAGTATCACAACAGATTGAGACCTAGCTGACCTTCATCTTCCCAACCCTTAGGGTGGGGTGCAAGTGTGCTAGTGTGCACTTATATGCACACATGTCAGTGTGTACATATATGCATGTGTGTTAGTATATACAAATGGACATGTATGTGTGGTTCGTCATACTGCATCACATATAGGCGGTATTTGGTAAATATTGTTGAAGAAATTGGAGAAGGCGATGGCACCCCACTCAGTCCTCTTGCCTGGAAAATCCCATGGGCGGAGGAGCCTGGTAGGCTGCAGTCCATGGGGTCGCAAAGAGTCGGACACGACTGAGCGACTTCACTTTCACTTTTCACTTGCATGCATTGGAGAAGGAAATGGCGACCCACTCCGGTGTCCTTGCCTGGAGAATCCCAGGGATGGGGGAGCCTGGTGGGCTGCTGTCTATGGGGTTGCACAGAGTCGGACATGACTGAAGCGACATAGCAGTTAGCAGTTGAACAAATAACTGAAAATAATTACTAATACTTGCCATATAACTAGCACTGTACTGTAGCTACAAAACAAAAAGGCCACAGAAAGGATTTTTATGTGCATTTGAGGATTCCAGGCATGATGGATTCACTGTAGTCTCATAATTAAAGGTTATTTATTAACTATAATGTGGGAAAGAATGTATTCAGAGAGTTCAGTGAATATTCTGCTAAAAATTAGCAGGTAATACTTGCACTCTGGACAGAAAGACACTAAAATAAAAAATACACTAAATAAATAAAATAAAAAATTACACTAAAGTCCCCTTCTCCAGGGTGTCTTCCCAACCCAGGGATAGAACCTGGGTTTCCTGCATTGCAGGCTGATTCTTTACTGTCTGAGACACCAGGGAAGTTCCCAATAAAAATACACTAAAGTTACAAACACTTGAGACACTCAGAGACTGGCTCAATTCAAAAGTAAGAGATCCCTTATACAACATTGTATCTAGAATGGACAATATGGTGTTGTACATTTAATTTGCTAAGAGAGTAGATCTCATGTTAAGTGTCCTTACCATAATAAACAAATATATATAAATAAATATATGCTATTCATAACAATAATACTTTTTTTAAAAGCAAGCTATCTCTGGAGTGAATCTCTTAAGAACATTAATCCTTTCAGATCTAATAGAACAAGGCTAGTATGTAGTTTCTTGCATGAACCAAAAGAAATCTCAGATAATCTTGTCGAAGGGCAAACATCCCAGCCAGGGATGGCCTTATAGCTATATATTATATTTTGGTGACAAAGCTGGTGGTGGGGGGTGGTATTTTCATCAGAAAATGAAAAGAGTGATGCTGATGCAAGGTTACCTCCGAAATATTTCTCCGTGACACCCCTTAGAGAAAGCTGCAATATTTCTGCTGGCTTGCATGTGGAAAGATTTCCTCTTAAAGATGCTAGAGACTCTCTGAGTCCCATGAACAATTAGCTGCAATCATGTAATCAGTCACCTCCAATTGTTATCCCACCTAGGCTCATAAAACTTCGACTTAATGATTTTCTCAGGCAACTCCCTCCCAAGGGAATTTCTGCCTGAAGAAAGGAGGAGGAGGGACTAGACATATGCTAAAGAATTTTCCTAGTTAAGAGGTAGAAATAACAAGCGAAAGACAATTAGCACATGTCATCCGAATGCTGGAAATTGGCCACGTTCAAGGTTTCAAAATTCCCGCTTTTAAGATGACTAACCCATATTGTCACATTTACTTTTCAAAGGGATTAAAACAAATTTTGCATTATATGACTTTTTAAGGATTTGTTTTAGTTTGTAAACTGAGGTTCATAAGTGTTACTCACTGAATAATTAGTTGTTGCCCTTTCATGTGGACACTGGGGGAAAGAAAGGGAAATTCTAATCTCCACCATTTTAACCTCTATTTATCTTGCTTCCCCACCCCCCGCCCCCCTTACTACCTCAGGGTAGCAAAGAAAAATGGAACAGGGACCAACTTACGGTTTGGATTGACTGGTGACAGGCTCTCCTGCTGGTTTATGCTGAGAATGTATACATGGAAATTTGGAAGAATTTGCCTCATACAATCAAATAAAAATCAGGCGTTACCCTGATTTCATTAACTGTAATAGCATTTATTACAGTGTCATTCCTACATCTCAGATGAAGCTTTTATCTCAAAATAGAATGTGTCCTCATCTCTTTCTGAGACCTATTTCATAGTAAAACAGCTGCCAACACTCATAAAAGAAAAAAAAAATGCTCTTTAAAACTCTGAGGCTATATTTAGTACACAAAGCTTTTGTTGAATACATTACCATATTCTTTGTCAAGCACTTGGTTCCAACATACAAGGTGAATATATGAGAGGTACATTTTGCTAGATGGAGAGAGAGAGATTGTGGGGGAGAGCGTCTGTTCACAGAATCCAAGGTAGTATGGCCAAACCCAAGAAAAGTTCTTGGGGGAAAAAAAATCACAGAACGCCAGTGCCAGAGTGATCTTCCAGTCATTTAATCCAAACTTTCCACTCTAGAGATGCAAAGGCTGAGGCTGAAACTGAAAGAGAGTGCATGGCTATTGAATGCTTGAAATAAGGCTAGTGCAACTCAGGGACTGAATTTTTAATTTTATTTACCTTGAGTTCCAGCTTCAATAGGCTCTTATGTAGTGGCTATTCCTTTATCTTTCTCCACCATTACTATAAAGAAAGCTGAGTCCCGAAGAATTGATGCTTTTGAACTGTGGTGTTGGAGAAGACTCTTGAGAGTCCCTTGGACTGCAAGGAGATCCAACCAGTCCATCCTAAAGGATGGACAGGAAATTTCCATCTGATTTCCCGATCCTAAAGGAAATCAGTGCTGAATATTCATTGGAAGGACTGGTGTTGAAGCTGCAACTCCAATCCTTTGGCCACCTGATGTGAAGAACTGATTTATTTGAAAAGATCCTGATGCTGGGAAAGATTGAAGGTGGGAGGAGAAGGGGATGACAGAGAATGAGATGGTTGGATGGCATCACCAACTCAATGGACATGAGTTTGAGTAAACTCTGGGAGTTGGTGATGGACAGGGAGGCCTGGTGTGCTGCAGTCCATGGGGTTGCAGAGTCGGTCATGACTGAGCGACTGAACTGAACTGTACTGAACCCTTACGTTTAAAGACATGGCCAATGAGTTAAAATTGGAATGAAAATGACAAAAGTCATTTACAATGAATGAAATCCCCAAAGGTTTCTGGTCAACCACAAACATGGCAGGCATTTCAGGCAAAAGTGACCCATGAAACAAAGACCTACGAAAACCAAAACACTTGTGAGGACTTCAACCCTTCCTCATGAGCTGAAAAGTTGAGAAAGAGTGAAAGTGGCCCAAGAGAAGAGGAAGAGGCAGGTAAGTTCATCTAGACCATTTTGCTAGATTGCACATTTATTTGCAAAGCAGAAATAGAGGCACAGACATAATGAACGAACGTATGGATACCAAAGGGATTGGCATATACGCTGCTACTATGTATAACTGATGGGAACTGACCACACAGCACAGGGAACTCTGCTGAGTGCTCGGTGGTGACCTAAATGGGAAGGAAGTTCAGGGGAGAGAGGATATATGTTCATATATAGTGGCTGATTCACTCTGCTGTACAGCAGAAACTAACATAACATTGCAAAGCAAGTATATTCCAATAAAACAAACTTTTCTTTGCCAAATTTAAAGATACATAAGTGAAATAAGTAGGTTAAAATATATACACTTCTATACATAAAATAATGAACAAGGATCTATGGTATGGCACTGGATTAGAACTATATGTAGAACTATATCTACTCCAAAAAAAAAAAAGGGGGGGGGAGAACAGGCAGGAATACACTTGTCATTATGACCTCTTAACTGGCAAGAATCCTGCCTGAACAAAAATGGTTGTGAAGGAAAGCTTGCTGAGATGCAGTCAACGAAGAATAAAAAGGGGAGCCACTGAGCAAGATGGTGGGGTTGGAAAGATGGAAAAGATCACCCTGCTTGTCTCCTCTTCTCATCGTGCATGAAATCAGTGCTGAGAGGGTGAGTAGGCAGCGGACACTAATCCAGTGTATTGGATTTTATCGCTATGTTGGCAAGCTGGAGTATGACCTTGGGAAGCCGCACTTAACTGGCTATCTCTCTTGCTTCATCTATTTAAAGAAATGATAATGAGGCTTGGTTTCAAGTACTTTGGGAAGCCTTGGATGGAAGTGTAAGATATGATCATTACTTGCTCCTTTTTCCCTTTCCATCAGGCCATATTTCTCTCTCCAGTTAATAAGACCAATCACTTTCAAACTAGCAGTCCTAGTTTCTTGTTATAGAAACCCTCTTTGAAAACAGTCAGGCTTAACACTTTTTTTAGCTTCTTTCAAAATATAACAATTGGAGCTAAAATTAGTGTTGTTCGTGTACTCAATAGAAAAGGCTTTAAAATATTTAAGGAAGGAGCAAGACCATGCGAGGAAGTCCCTAGAATCTAAAATGGGTGTGAGTAAATGTTGTTCTTACACTATGAACTATTTTTAATTAAAGTACAAATGGTTGTGATTCTGTAGGCACAGCTGCAAGTCATTGTAATTTCTTTCATTTCTACTGTTTTCCTGCACACTACATTTTCCTTTGAAAATTATTTTCTATCTTCAAGTTTATCCAAGAATAATTATCTTTGAAAAGCACTTTAATGCAATAAGACTTGTAACTAACTCTCCTGTCCAATTTTTCCCCATTTATTTAACTTTTATTTATTTAGGAAACTCGAGCTATATGTCCAACATTATTCGAAGTGCTTTACAAATATCGTCTCATTTAATCAACAATGTTTGAAAGTAGGTACCACAGTAACTTCCAATTTATAGAGGAGAATGCAAAAGGAGATTGAGAATCTTGTCCAAGCTGTGTAGCTCCTAAAGGTGGAGCCAGGGTTTGAACCCACCCAATCTGGGTCTCTTAACCTTTGTGCTGTGCTGCGCTTAGTGGCTTGGTCATTTCTGACTCTTTGTGACCCAAAGGACTGTAGCCCACCAGGCTCCTCTGTCCATGGGGATTCTCCAACCAAGAATACTGGAGTGGGTTGCCATGTCTTCCTTCAGGGGATCTTCCCAACCCAGGAACCGAACCCAGGCTTTCCACATTGCAGGTGTATCCTTTACTGTTTGAGTCACCAGGGAAGCCCAAGAATACTGGAGTGGGTAGCCTATCTCTTCTCCAGGGGAACTTCCCAACCCAGGAATGGAACTGGGGTCTCCTGCATTGCAGGCGAATTCTTTACCAGCTGAGCTACCCAACCTACCTATGTCAAATTTTTGAATAACCTTGGTAAAATTAACTGGCCTGGAAAACTTGTTAGTAGGTCAAGCTTTTCTTTCCGCTGCTCCTTACCTATGCCTTCTTTCCTCAGACTTCCAAAGAATCTAAATGGGCAATATGCCACATCATTTCACATTTGCAAATCATTTCTCTCAAAAAGGACTAAACCACCCTTGTACAAGGGCCATATTAGGGGAGAAGATTGGTTCCAGTAACTTATTTTTCTTTTTTAAATTTTATTGCATTTTTTTCTAAAAATTAAAGGACTGAAATGGAGAGAAAGCAGTCTAATGAAAAAGAAAGAGGTAGAAGGGATAAATAAAAGAGGAAAAAGAACAGTGAAAGGAATAAGGGAATGAAGGAAGAATGCAATACCTTTCAACTTTGCCAAGGCTTGTAAAATGTTCAGTTCTCACAAGATAAATTTAGTAAGTGCTAATTATTTAGAATCAGTGACTTGAACAGTTAAAGAACAGGTTGGACTTCAAATAAAAATATCTCATTCTCCTAAAAAGAAGCAGTCTTGAATAAGGCCGTTGAGCCAATGAATAATTCTTTGTTAATTTTATTCACAGGGCGACAAGAACAACCTGAAAGGAGAGTAAGGTTCCATTTGGAGTCCATATAGAGCCAGCCTGCAAGAAAGGTGAACACAACTATAAAATCACCTTTTATTGTTGAGTATATGCAATGTAAAAGGTTTAAAATTTGTGTCCTAACAACTTTCAACATTTAGAACATTTTAAAATAACTCTCCCACTCTGGTTTGATGGTATATATCTAAATAGCTACATGTTTCAATTGCAAGGAACTTGACAATCACACACACACACCTCATTTTTTTCCAGTTTTTTCAGATGTAACTGATACACATCTCTGTATAAGTTTAAGGTGTATAGCATAATGGTTTAACTTGCATATATTGTGAAATTATTACCACAAGTTTACTTAGCATCCATCATCTCATATAGATGCAATAAAAAAGGGGGAAAAAAAAGACGAAGCAATTAGTTTTCCTTGTGATGAGAACTCTTAAGAGTTTCCTATCTTAGCAGCCTTTCTGCATATTACACAGCAGGGTTAATTACAGTCATTGTGTGGTACATTGCATCCCTAATATTTATTTATCTTCTAATTGGAAATTTGTACCTTTAAACCACTCCAGTGTTCAACTTTCCTGTGGCTCAAATGGTAGGGAATCCCTCTGCAATGCTGGAGACCTGGGTTCAATCCCTGGGTCGGGGAGATCCCCTGGAGAAGGGCATGGCTACCCACTCCAGTATTCTTGTCTGGAGAATCCCATGGACATAGGAGCCTGGCGGGCTACAGTCCATGGGGTCTCAAAGAGTTGGACACGACTGAGCAACACTTTCTTTTACTCCATTTCCCCAATTCCCCTTCCCCCATACTCCACCTTAAACAGAAATCTGACCTTTTCCTGTGAGTTTGTTTTTTTTTTTACATTTTGTTTGTTTGTTTGTTTTGCTTTTTGTTTCTTTTTATTTTTTGTTAGTTTTAGATTCCACATTAAGTGATAGAGATTCTATAATATAAATATAAAAAAGATAATACATCATGGACACACACGATTCATCAGGGAATGGAAGATTTGATTATTATATGAAAATGAGTCAGTATAATTCACTATATTCACTAAAAGAAGAAGAAAAATTATCTCAATAGTCAAAGAAAAAAAATGAACAGTATTTAATACCATTTATCATTTAAAAGTTTCCAAAGTTACAAAGGTGGTTTGACAGTA